>CM021102.1:550152028-550353080 GCA_007115665.2 Sequoiadendron giganteum
GAGAGTGGGAGAAGGGGAGAGTGGGAGAAAGATAGAGTGGGAGGGAGAGAGGGGGAGAGTGGGAGAAAGAGAGAGTGGGAGAGTTGGAGAAGGGGAGAGTGGGTGAAAGATAGAGTGGGAGGGAGAGAGGGGGAGAGTGGGAGAAAGAGAGAGTGGGAGAGAAAGAGGCAGAGAGAGGGAGAGAGGGACGAAGAGGGAGAGGGGGAGAAAGATATAGTGGGAGAGATGGATACCCCTATAACCTCTTAATCCATAAACCCCTATACCCTCTTAATACCTCAACCCTCAACCCTCAACCCTTAAACCCTAATCCCTCAACCCCTATATCCTCTTAATCCCTCAACCCTCAACCCTCAACCCTCAACCTACAAACCTTAAACCCTAATACATCAACCCTATACCCTCTTAATCCCTCAAACCTCAACCTTCAACCTTTAAACCCTAATCCCTCAACCCCTATACCCTCTTAATTCCTCAATCCTCAACCCTTATCCCTCAACCCTCAACCCTTCAACCCTAATACCAAAACCCCTATACCCTCTTAATCCCTCAACCCTCAACCCTTAAACCCTAATCCCTCAACCCCTATACACTCTACTCTATAACCTCTTAATCCCTCAACCCTAAACCCTAAACCCTAAACCCATAAACCCTAACCTGTAAACCCTCTACCCTCTATTGTCAATCCTCTACCTTCTACCCTCAACACTAATCCCTCAAACCTTAAACCCACTTAGTAAACTCTCTACCCTAATCCCTCAACCCTCTTGACCCTTAAATCGTCAACCCTAAACCATTGAACCTCAACCCTCAACCCTTAAACCCTGAACTCTTAAACCCTCTACCCTCTACCCTCTACCCAATACTCTCTACCCTAAACCCTAATCCATCAACCCTAATCTCTCAACCCTTACATCATTAAATCCAAGAAAACTCTCTACCCTAATCCCTAAACCCTCAACCCTTAATATCTCAACCCCTATAATCTCTACCCTAGATATTGGACCCTCAACCCTAATCCCTCGACCCTATACCCTATACCCTCAACCCTCAACCCTCAACCCTCAACCTTAAACCCTCAATCTTCAACCCTCAACCCTTAAACCCTAAACCCTTAAATCCTCTACCTTCTACCCTCTACCCTATACATTAAACCCTCAACTCTCAATTCTCAACCCTCAACCCTTAATCCTTAAACCCTAAACCCTCTACCCCTCTACCCTCTACCCCTTACATTGGACCTTGAACCTAATCCTTCAACCATATACCCTCAAACCTAAACCCTAAACCCTCTACCCTCAACCAAGTAAACCCTTAACCCTAAACCTTTCAACCCTAAACCCTTAAACCTCTACCCTATACCCTCAACCAAATACCCTCTACCATTGACCCTATTCCCTCAACCCCCAAACCTTAAACCCGAATACCCTAGAAACCATCAAACCTATAGGTCCTCCACCCTAATACCTCAACCCTATACCCTCAAACCCTATCAATTTCTCTCTATCTGTACATATCACCTCTCCCTCCCTCCCTCCCTCCCTCCTACCCTCTCTGATTGTCTCTATCTACCGTCTCCCTCTTTCTATGTACCTCTCGTTCAATCAATCCCTACCAGCCTCTCTCTCTATGTCCCTCCAACTCTATCCCACTCTCTCCCACTCCCTCTCTCCCTCTCTCTCATGTCTCTCCCTCCCAACCTCCCTCTCTCGCAGGTCTCTCCCTCTAGCAACCTACCTAGGTAACTCTCTCTGTCTCTCTCCCCTTTCTCTACCTATCCCTCCCACCCTACCTATATAAGTCCCTCTCACTCCACCCACCTATTTCTCTACCTCTATCAGGTCACTCCCTCCCACACCCTCTCCCTCTCTCAGGTCTCTCACTAACACTCTTCAGACCCTCTACTACTCTCTCTTCTCTTCTCTCTCTCCCTCTCTCTCCTCTTCTCTCTCTCTCTCTCTCTCTCCTCTCTCCTCCCCCCTCTATCCCTCCCACCCTGCCTAGCTAAGTCCCTCTCACTCCAACCCCTTCTCTCCCACTCCCTCTCTCTTAAACTCTCACTTCCACCCCCTCTCCATCTCTCCAGACTCTCTCCCTCTAAATACATACATACAAGCATAATACATATAATCCTACATCCATACAAGCATACATACATACATGTGTAGATACAATCTTACATACATACATACAATATATATGCATTGATACATACAAGCATACGTACATACAAGCATGCATACATGACATACAAGCATACATGTACATACAAACATACAAATATATCATCATACATTCAATATATTGGCATTTAACATAAAGGAGCAAATAACGCGAGCGCGTTATAATGCGCTCGCGTTATGTCTTAGTTGACATGTTTCCGACAGAAGCAAAAACAATGTCAAAACTAAAATATAACGCGAGTGCGTTATAGCGCGCTTGCGTTATATCTTGCTTTGGGAATTCCTGAGCCTTAGGCTTGGTATTTGCCTTGGAATACCAACCCAAAGGCTTGGAAGTCATTCCCAATGACCAAAGACGTGTTTTAAAAAATCTACCATATTTCACATAATCGAGTTCGTGCTCACCGTCAAGATTGCACATGGTTCAATATCGAAAAAATCGAACACATGGGTAATGTTGGGTTCTCTCTTAGCTATCCAACGATGTAATTTTTTGCACTTTCTGAAAATGCTAAGCCTTTCATCCATAATTTATTTTATTTGTATGTCTTTTTTTTGCCAAAAACCAGTGTTTAGTATTTTTTTCGTTATAAATTAACCGTTCATCGAATTTTTAAATAAATTACATTTTTAGATACTAGACTTCATACTACAAATTTTAAAAAATTCAATTAGTTTTCAAAATTTGTAGGGGTAGCACAACCAAAATTCTGTTTTTCAGGAAATGTCCACTTCAAAAATTAGTAAAAAATCAAATATTCATTAAAAAATTATCAAAAAATCGTGCATCAACTACATAATGTTAGCTAACTTCTGACTATTGTGATTTTAAAAATACTAATTTTTTTTTCACTTTACGAGGGTCATACAAGAGTTGCTATGTTATGTTTTTATGACAAAAACAACACCAATTTGTGTACGTCCCTCTTTTGAACCCCTTAATCTCAACCATTTTAAAAATAAATTAGTAGTTTAGAAAGTAGACTCGGAGCACTTCGATCCTTGTTTTTGTTCCATCTCGAATTTTTTAGTGTAACTATCCTCAATTTCACGTCCAAGGTGAGTATTTCCTGATTTCAGAAAAAAACTGTCCACTTAAGTCCCCTTTTTGGGAACCATCTTGGTGCACTTACCCAATATGAATAGACAAATTTCTTTGTCTTTATTCAAAATTTTAAGTGCATTCTTGATATAATTAATCAAATATAATTTTATAGTGGCCATTTTTCCTTGAATGATCATATGTATATGCCGTTTCAAGAAAAGGTACATATAGTTTCATGTAACGATGTTTAGTTCATTTTTTTGCTTTGATACTAGTTGATAGCTTGGTTTACTTGAAGATGAGGAAGATTGTGTATGAATTACTTGTGGTTAAGAATTGAAGAGTGGTGTCATAAATTGTGGGGATATGTTGTGTTCATTCTATGTGTTATTGATGTTAAAGCCTCATCAAACACATATTTCTACTTTATTTACATTGATATTAGTGGTGAGACCTAATCATGAAAATAACTTGTGATAATGGTATTGCATAACTTATCACACATTTGTCACCATTTTAGCCCCATTAGCTCTTGTATATGTTTTTTCACATTTTTATCCTTTTTCCCTAGCCTATATTGCCACCTAGCCATGTTGTTTCCCCTTACCATGATGCCTTACTGATTGTTATTTTTTCTAGACCTGGTACTTTTACTTTAATTATTAGTCCCACCTTATTGCCTAACCTTTCCCTTTTTGTTTCCTAAGTTGTTGACCCCTTTCCTCATGCTTTCCACCTTAGTTTTCTACTCCTAGTTAAGTTTTCCATGTGAAACCCACCTTTCCCCTTTCCAAAACTTATTTACATAGACATTTTCATCAAAATAATTGGTTCCAAGTACATAATTTTCACCTTAAGATTCTATGAAAAAACTGGGCTCAAAACCTATTAGACAACGCCACCTCTATATGATGACTCCCACCATGGTGGTCTTGCTTTCTTAATATCTCATAATATCCATTAGAGGGAATATTGACTAATTACCTACCTATCTATAAGTAATGAGACTCTACTATTCATTTCCTTAAATATCTATAAATAGGCCCAACCTTTACCCAATTTTAATATAGAAAAAGAAAAAAATGGCAAAGGTTAGCAAGATTTTCCATTTTTAGCAAGATATGATAGTTTTAATTTATTTTTAATTTTTTTTGAGTGAGTCTAATTCAAAATAAAATTAATAAATATTCATACCATGCTTAGGTAACCAAGGTTTTTAACAAGTTGGTTTTAATTTTCCTTTTTTTCAAGTATTGTTTGAATTTGTGCATAGGGTTTTATAGGCAAATGATGATATTTTTCTAAATAATTTTAGGGTTTCCTTCATCATCTATATCACCATTACATGATGATAAACATTAAATTTTTCATCCTATTTAGATTGATTTTTCATCTCAAATCATCTCCTATAAGCTAGATTACATCCATTTTGAGGCCAGTGAATTTATATCTAAAATAGTTTAATTCAAGACTTCCTTTTAGACCTAGAAATTCAAAAAAAAATAGTCCATATCTTTAGCCCCTTCAATCCCTCTTCAATAATCAATATTCTATTTTTTATCTTCCTATGTTTTTCATCACCTTATTAGAACGTACATCCTTTTTGTGAACTTGTTAAAGACTAGTCAAAATGAAACCCAACCTCCATAAAAAATACTAGAATAAGATTTCTACATCCCATAAAAGTCTTCTAAAAAATGAGAAAAATATATTTTACTTCAAATTATAGTTTTCCATCATGGCCTTTTCTCCCATCCTCACTTGTTTGCATAATTTCTAAGAAATCATTATACTAGTTTTTAAAATTTTAATGGATTGATTTTGATTTAGAAATTTATGAATTTGAATCATTATATTACATTATAATAATATTTATTCATCGTGGGGGTCCATGTCTGAACACCCAAAAATAAGCTAATCGAGGCAAACTCCCTTTCTAACTCACATTTTGTAGGTTCCCTATCATTTTGACTTTATTTATAGTTTACCTCTAAAGATACTAGAAAAATATTACTAGTAAAGTCATCCCAAATTTATCAAACCATAGGGATATTTCTAAAAATACCAAGTTCATATCCTCAAGTGCAACTAGTAATAAGAATAAGAATCTCCTTTGTCTATTTATAACCGACCCATAAACCTAAAATGTAGAAGCATTAGACATAAATGCTTTAATTCATCATTTTATTTCATAATGTAATAATTTACCATTTGCATGGTTTTCTAAACTTAACTTGTAAACACAAGTCTACAAGCTTAATACACCTTTATAGTAGAATCCTTAACTAACCTCTTAACTGGTAGACATAAATCTACAAGCTTAATACACCTTTATAATAGAGTCCTTAACTAACCTCTTTAACCATATGCCAAAATCCCATGATCCACATTTTAATTCCCAGTTCTCTTCCATCACATTCATGAACATGTTTTCTACAGCTTGATTACATTCTATTCACTATTAACAAGTAAGAACTATTGATAGATTGATAGACTACATTTTGTTCACTCTTGATAGGTGAAATAAAACCCAAAAATGTCAGCAGAAAAAACTACACCAGTGAAATGCAATCCAAGGATTACAAGACTTTTTGATTGGCTACCACATGTAAAAAATAATCCAAATTTTACTATTAGAATATGAATATAATTTGCAACACTTCCCAAAATAAAACCAACCCTTCCAGTAGTGATGGGGGTTGCAAGGATCAAAACTTCCATGCCTTCCAGCCGGTTTGCAGTTCAAGCCGCAAGAATGACAAACTTGTACAGGAAAATCATTGGTAAGAGGAAGCCACCGATGTGCCTGCTACAAGAAAAGGTGTTAGTAAATGAAGAAGTTATAATTTGGGGGTTTCCTAAAAAAGGACTGGGTTTACAGCCACAAAAGAATCCGACACAAGATTTGATTTAGAAAGTGAGTTGCACATAAAGAAAGTTTAGCTTTCAAGTAATTTCCTTGATTGTTTAACTTGTTCAACCATTTAATGCTTAAAGTAGAATGTTAATTAATAGTGTGACTGTGTATATGTGCAGGCTATTTTTAACTGTTGGTTTTTTACCTTGATGGGTGTGGGCGGTGCACTCGTAGGCTCAATCCTCTGTTTCTTTAGGGTATTTCTTCTTTCTTAATTATATTTTAAGTTTCTTCAAATTGATTAATTTTCTAAAATTTTTGGATTAAATTATTGACTTTTTTTTTATCAATATTGTCAATATGATATATTATCATGATGAGATAGGAAGATAAAGATAAATAATATATAATGAAATGTAATAAAAAATATTGAAGAAGGAAAAAGCTCAATACTCTAATTTAATTTTTAAAAAAATAAAAAAATAATAATCTTCATTGCTTGCAGGGTTGTGTGCTTATGTGGAGATCTTTTTAAGAAAACTTGCATAGTCTTGCAATTTGCAAAAGATTAGAGTCTGCCCACGTAATTCTATCACTTGTAGAAGCAATAGGTGTGACTCTTATTTCATAAGAACCTTATTTTCTACAATTCTTCATTGTTCTTGTTGTTTAATTTTTTTAAAACTATTTGATAAGAAAGAGGATCTAACCATTTCATTTTACTAACAGCGTACTTTATCCAATTTTCATATCTTTGGCCTCTACTTACTCTTTCATAAATTTTTTTTTTGACTTCAAAAACTGTTGTTTGGTTCAGATATATATTTGATGGGAACGGTAATGCTCATCTTTGGCATTGGTCTCTACGAGCTGTTTATCAGCAACCTTGACATCCCTGCAAATGCAGCCTATGGACTCCCTCACCGCAGGTCTAGCTTATTTGGGCTGTTTGTCTTACAGGTTTGAGACCATCACTGTACTTGTTTAAACTGGTTTACAATGAGATTTTCATATAAGTATTGTTATTAATAAGAAAGTGAATCTGCAGAAGCGTCCTGCGTGGTTGGAAGTGAAGTCAGTGGAAGAGGTGACAGCAAAAGTGGAACGAGTGATGATAATGATAGTGCTGCTTTCTCTCTTGGATAAAAGCAAATGGGTGCTCATAACCACACCCTTTGATTTGCTCTGTTTCTCTGCTACAATACTTCTTTCTTCCGCTTCCATTTTCCTACTTTCCAAATTGTCTCATTAGCGAAAGGATTCAATAGTCATCCATCCTAATTTCTCGTATTCTAAACTCTTAAATGGTAATCAGAATTATACAATTTTTTTGCATTTTTTTTATATGATTTAAGAGTTTAAAGCTATTGTATCAATTTCTGAATATTTATGACAATGATAAAACTTGTTATGTACACAAAGATCCAAGAGTGACCATTTGAAAATGTTGTCTGATATCTATTCATCAATGTCCAACAATCACTAACTTATTGAAGTTTTATCTATAAATCAGGGTGGAAGTCTTAGCTTGATTGGCTAAAACATCTTTTTGCAGGCAAGAGGTCACGAAGTTTGTTCCTTACCCCCCGTCCCCTTCCAACCCGAGTATCGGAAGACATGTCATATCAGTATCATCAGTCATATGAATTTTTTTTACCAATGCATTACAGTTTATAAAAGAACTACCCAATTCCTTCAATCATAAAAAAAAATCTGTAAACCTTCATCAATTATACAGTGCAGTTTATAAAAAAACTACCCAATTCTTACAACTGTAAAAAATCTGTAAATTTTTAATGCAGTTTATAAAAAAGTTACCCAATTCCTACAATCATTAAAAAAATTGTGTAGATCTTCATCAGCTTGAGCAAGAAAATAGTTATTTTAATGATTAGCCTCTCGGATAATTACTGCCGACAGGTAATGTTTTGAGAGTTAAAATGCAAACAGTAATCTTGTGTTTAGAGTGAATGCGTTGGAATTGCAAATATTATAGTGGAATTGTCAACGACTAGACATTTAACAGCGACAGAAAATGGGGTTAGTGTGGGAGTGGGACCCAGCAATAGAGAGAGAGACTAATCGCACGCATGAAAATCACCTCCTTACTTTATTCGTATCAAAAATCTATTTCACTTTAACATCTTATGGATTTGATTTGATTGTGTAAAGCTTTTTTATCTATGCTTTTCTTTTCTTGGATGATACAAACGTTGACTAAAACAATATATACAGTTAAATTTAAACATGATATTTTTAAATAATATCATGAATTGTACAAATTTTGTAATTTGAATTATAAAGTATTTTTAATAAATTGGTTAATTTTGTGAGTATATAGTGATGACATGGAATATCACCTTTCTTTTAAACATGGAGTGGCGTTTTATCTATCTACTAGCACTTGCATTTAAAGGAGGTTCATGCATTTCACATATAGAAAATTATATGTTTGTTAATATACTAGAGAGGGTGAAAGCTAACTCGTAAACAAAATTCACCTATGTATTTAACATTCTAACATACCATCCCATCCCCATGGACAAAATTCACCTGACGGAAAGACAAAACGAAAGCTTACGGAAAGATTTGACGGACGGATGGTCAAAGTGGATGGAAAAATTAGACTGACGGACGTTTCCAATTCCTGCCGGTAGTTTCAAAAATGAGCAAGAGTTTGTTTTAGGCGGGACTTTTTAAAATGCAAATTTAAATATTTCTAAAAATCATTTGCCATTTTCATTTGCAGGAGCATGTATTATGAGCGAGTAGTAGACCTCGATGCACGGTTTCTCAAATGGTCATTGTTTTAGGTGGTGGGGGTTATGGAGGGGGCTCTGATGTTAGGCTTGCAGACTGGTATTGTTCAGCCGAAGGGTGCGATGCTCACAATTTCGTCAGTCGTTCAAGCTGCTTTAAACGTGGATCTGGTAAGCAGAAATTTGGTGGTGGAGGAGGTAGTGGTTTCGATTCTTTATACTCCCTTTTGGATCTGTTCATAAAATATTCATGCATGATTGAATAGTCTTTGTATTTTCTAATATGAGACTTTCTTGTGTCACTTCGATCACCTAGATCATGCCTCTTATCACTTATGCCACTAATTAGGTTTTGTTTATCCTGGGAATAGTTTCCTCCACTAGATCTCATTTATAGCCTGTGATTTATTCATTTCTCTGCATGCTTCTCTACTGGAGATCCCCAATTGTATCCTCACGTCCTTTATCCATTTTTTTGATCACCTACAATTGCATTCACAAGAAAGTTTCCAAAACCCCGCCTTCAACGTTACGCACATACCCTGCAATCATGGCATTTCATGAGACCTCGAATATTTGAGGCATTCTATCAAATAGTTTGCATTCCTTGACTATGCTAACATATTTTACATGCATGTCTACAACGCGTTTCACTATAGTGCAAGCCATTTTTCAGATCATTTCATTTAGCATCAACTACGTTCTCCACAAGAACGAAGTCCCTGTTTAAAAGGATTGAAATGGTTCACATCTCTCTGAACATTTTATTTTACAAAAAAACTTGGGAGATGAACTTAGTTGTCATGCAGTAATCAAAACATACTCAAATATTCTCAACAAATCTAATAGTTGTATTCTAGATCTTTACCTTTGACAGTGTTGTGGATAAGGAAAGAATACATCTTTGCCTTTGACAGTGCATTTTTTCTATTTGCAATCTAAATATTATCTCTGTTTTACTTCATGTACTTGAGTGTAGGCTACATGCGACCAACCTTGGTGAGCAGATTGTATGTGATGGAAAGTGAAAAGGGCTGAAAATGAGGTCATAGAAAATGAGTGAAATTGCAAGTGCATAAAGGGATTCTATGAACAAGAAGAAGAATGCAATCCATATTTAATGATTGCATTCTTCACATTTTTCATGTTTTAGCCAAACTATAAACCTCTATGAAGTAGACTTGTTAAAGATGGATGGTTGTCATTTTTTGATATGCATATCATCAGCGTTTTCTTAGGTGGGGGCTTGGCGTATGGATTAAGGAAGAAAAAGTAAGTAAATAAAGGTGGGTGGGGTCTTGCAAAAGAAATGATTGGAACTCTGCAAATCTTACCTAATGAAATCATCTACCACATAACAAAATCCCTTTTGCAGCCAAAGTGGATACTCTCAACAAGCATTGAAAATCTACAGGCAAGTTTTTCTATAGTTTAAATCACCACCCACATAATGGCCAGTATGTTCACACCTTCAATTTCATATGAAATTATTCTCCCATTATAGTAAAATCATCAATATAATGTCATCTGTTGGTTGGATAGTTTTCTGTGTTGTGCAATCAATTAAAATATTTTAATGTTTCTATAGATCTTATGTGTTGTGGAAATTTATATTCTTGTCTTTTATTTTCTTATTTAATGGTCATTAGTGACATTTGATCTTATTTGGTATTACCGGTTAAACACTCATGGCCCCTCATTTCACTCTCTTGATGTAGAGTTGGTACTGAAGTTTTATAACCAAAAAAAATATATATCCATAAATAAACTATTTAGTTGCCGTTAAATTAGTATACAAACACAACCCTGATTAGGTAATCATCCCATTTGTTCTTTTCTTCTTAGGATTCTGGCGATAATATGCATCCAATTCTCTAGTGAATAGTTTATATTTATCCCAGATTTTTTTTATATATATCAAATCAAACGGTCACTCTGATGTTATGGTGGCAGTCATGTTGATAACTTTGTCTGCTGCTAATAGTTTTCACTTTGGTTTTATTTTAGGAACATTCTAAAGTTGAGGATTGGGTGCTACATATCCTTGATAATGCAAAACAATGTTGATTAGAAAAGTCACAGATTAACTTATAAAATACACACAATTGGTGGAGTGTAGTTGTGTGCATAGAATCTCTTTATGCGCATATCCTTAATAATGCAAAATAGTGTTGATCATTAGAAAAGTCATATATTAACTTATAAAATACACACAATTGGTGGAGTGTAGTTGTGTGCATAGAATCCCTTTATGCACTTGCAATAATTTCTATCTTACAATCACATCAATTTTGGAGACACTTAAATATCTCTAAGAGCATTGAGAATTTCCATCTATTCTCTGTAGTTGTCAATCAGTTATCTCTTTTCATGTTTTATTATGTTTTAAATAATATTCGTTTCTTGACTTTTTCTACCCGACCATTGTTTGAGATTTACATAGTTTATAGAAGACATTTTTAATTTGTTTCAAGTTAAATCGAAACAGATGATAGATTTGATTCAAATTTTCTATTAAGGATATTATATTTTTCGTATTCTTGGTTGACTTGAATTTAGTGAGCACCAACCTTTTTGTAACCAACTCAGGTCGATTCTTAAATTTTGTGAGAGTGCTAATCTTTCCACGACGAAGACGGTCACTCTCACCCTTTAACCATTTAACTTGTTTGATCTATGATTTGTTTGTTGTCCAACTAACTTCAAATTAATTCCAGTGTGTTTGATCTCATAAGCTAGGTCCTCAATCTCATGAGTTCAAAGTAATGTTTGAAATTTAATATTATTGAAACTTTTCTCTAGTTCTTGGTTGCAATATATGCATCTTCTATTTTGGCCATATCAAATGCCAAAATGATAACTCATGTTTATTCAAGCCTTTTGATAATGTGTTTTCTTTATTGATGTAGAGAGAAGACTTATAAATAGAAAGTGAGTAGTGTGACTAGTGAAGAAACTTCATAAAGAGATCTATGTGACTAGAGGAGATGTTATATTTTTCAATTTTCAAAGTTTATGGTTACAATTATGAATCTTTGTTTCAAAGCCTTTTATTCAACTATATAAATTTGTTGTGGATTTTGAATGTCTTAATAGGTTGGCATTCAATTTGGATAGAGGGAGTAGACTTCACACTCGAAAGCATTCAAGATATAAAGAAAGCCTTTTTTGAGATTTGCGAGGAAAGTGATAACTTTGAAAACGTTGAGGGCTTAGGAAGATTAGTTGCTATTGAAACTATTGTAAATGCATAAAATATTTTATTGTAGAGAATGTATCACTATCATTTAGGATTTTTGTCTTTGTATTAGAGGATTGCCTTCCTCATTTATGTGATCTTGAATTGTATAAAATCTTTGGGGATGACAACCCTTCCATGTAGCATAGATTTTTGCAGCTAATCTATGTAAAGTTGATGTTATCAATAGATAAACTTTTCGTGTACAAAATTTTATCCTATTAAAGAATAGATCAAATGCATTTTTCCCAATCTACTTTATGTTCTAAATCAGCATCTAAAAAAATATGAAACCATGGGTGAAAAAATAGTCTCAATGTCATGCACTAGTATCCAAAATATTATGAAGAAATTGAAATTCTAAAATGTTGGATTCACAAGATAGTGGTAATTTTTAATTTTATGCATCATCCTCAAAATATACAAATATGCACTCAAAATATACCTAGATGGTTATAAATCACCTAAAGTATTAATAAGATGTGTATACTTTAACACAAAGTCTATGTAACATGTAGGCAATAACATTTGTATTATTGACTAAAGATGTGTCACAAATTTTTTTGGGTTCATCTACCAAATTAATGTCCTCATCATATGAACAAGGGATACATCATTAGAATATAGTGATGACACATTGTCCCTTGTTAGTTCTTTCCAATGTTGGAAAACACATTGTCCCTTGTTAGTTATTTCTAGACATCTTACATTCTAATGATGTCTCTTGTCCACTTTTCCTACACAGGGGGCAATGTGTTTTCCAACACTGCAAACAATGTGAGCATTTTTTTGAGGACAATGTGTTTTCCTACATAGGGGACAACGTGTTTTCCCACCCTTCCACCCCCTATCTCCCTCATTCCCTCTCTTCCTCACACACACCCTTACCTCTCTTCCTACACCTCCCTCTTTCCCTCTCTCTCCCTCCCTCCCTATCTCTATCTCCACTCACCCTCTCCCTCTCTACCTAACTTTCTCTTAATCCATCCCATCCCACCTCTCTTTCTACCTTATTCTCCCTCATTCCCAACTTCCCCCCTCTATCTACTTCTCTCTTCCATTCCCTCTCTAATTTCCCAATCTTTATCTACTTCTCTTTTCTACCATTGTTTATGATGAATTTATAACACTTATATTTATTCTATTTAGGAGGCAACTGAGGCTTAGAAAACTAGAGTGAGAGAGGGAATTAGGAAGGGGTGGAGAGAGGGAAGGAGGGGGATAGGGAGAGGTAGTTACAGAGAGGTAAGGTGAACAAACTAGAGAGAGGTAGCTAGAGAGAGGGATCTAGGTAGGGTGGGAGAGGTAGAGAGAGGTGGTGAGAGAGAGAGAGGGGAGGGATAGGTTATCACAAGTCTTATGAAGACTTGAAAGTAGTTATCACTAGATCATAATAGAGGGAGGGAGAGAGGGAAGGAGGGAGATAGGAGGTGGTGGGGTGCTAGGGATAGAAGGAGGGCAAGAAAGAGGGAAGGAGAGATATAGGGATACACATAGAGAGTGGTATGGTGTGAGGGATAGAAGGAAGGAGGGAGATAGGGAGCGGTAGGGTGGGAGGGAGGGAAGGAGGGGTAGATGGAGAGAGGTTGTGTGTGTGTGTGTGTGAGGGAGAGAGAGGGGGAAGGAGGGAGATAGGAAGTGTCAGGGTGGGAGGGATAGAGGGAGGGAGGAAAAGAGGGAAGGTAAAAGATAGGAAGTGGTAGGGTGGGAGGTATAGAAGGAACCAAAATGGACTTAGTGTGATGGGGGGATGTGATGGTTGATTGTGGGAAATATGCACCCAAAATGGATTTATAGGATGGAGGAGGGATAGGGATAATGTTTTTGGGTCAATACACTATCTATCTCTATCTCTAGTCACCCTCTCCCTCTCTACCTACCTTTCCCTTAATCCATCCCATCCCACCTCTCTACTTCTCTCTACCTAACTCTCCATGTCTCCCTTATTTCCTCTCTCTCCCTTTATCCCTCACATTCTACCTCGTTAGACCTCTCCCTCCCCCCATTCCTCTATAATTTTCTCTATCGAACCTCTCTCACCATCCCTCCTAACCTTCCTTAATAGTACACACTTCACATTGTACATGTTGCTTCATATAATAAATTTCTCAATGCCAACAACCAACATTTTCTCATTATGCAAAAGAAGACCAAAGTGTGTGTTGCTTAATATAAGAAATTGCTTCATATAATTAGTAGGGATTTCATAGCCTGGTATCCTTCATAGTAGGTCCTAGAATATGAAAGTAGAGAGAGTGGGGGGAGAGAGGGAAGGGGAGAGATAAGTAGATAGAGAGGGGAAGTTGGGGAGGAGAGATAGGTAGAAAGAGAAGTGGGGTGGGATGTATTGAGGGGAAGGTAGGTAGAGAGGGAGAGGGTGAGTTGAGATAGAGAGAGGAAGGGAGGTAGGTAGAGCTTGATGTGTTTCTTATTTGAGTGCTTATACATTTAAAATCATGCAAATCATGGACACATCAAGGGATTTCAATGGTATTCAGTGAAATTTTTAATTAATTTTGAATATCATTTTTGTCTAACCTATATGGTTTATTAATATGGCTAGTAATTAAATTAATTTGAATATCATTTTTGTTCAATAATCTTTGAGTTCATTTTTGTTCAACCTTACCTCTCTTTACCTACCTCTCCATGTCTCTCCCTCCCCCTATCCCCCTATCCCTCTATACCTCTCTCCACCTATGGGAAGAGGAAGGTTGGGAGGGATGGTGAGAGAGGAGTGATAGAGTGAAGTATAGAGGAATGTATTTATTCCATAAAATTCTTAAGTTCAACATGAATTTTTAGTTAATACATTTTTTTTACCAATGTTGTCCATATTTGCATTATAAATGATTAATTGAATAAATTGAATAATGAATTGATGAAACTATAAATTATTAACGTTATCCATATTTACACTATAATTTATTAATTAAACAATTGAAGAAGGCTCTTTTTTACCATGTAATTGATGCAATCATCATAATTAATCATTCATAATTTTCCTCAAATGTGTTTATAAGGCATGTGGATGAGAGTTTGAAATATTAAAATTTCGTATAGAAGCTATGAATTATTAAAGAAGAAAGTGATAGAGCAACTAAAGTTTTTTAAAACAATGATGGTATTGATAAATATCTAGTACAAAGGAGAAGTCTCTTTAGAAATATATACAAGAATAAATATAAGTTCTATAAATTGATCATAAACAATGGTAGAAAAGAGAAGTAGATAAAGATTGGGAAATTAGAGAGGGAAGGGGAGAGAGAAGTAGATAGAGGGGGGAAGTTGGGAAGGAGGGAGATATAGGTAGAAAGAGAGGTGGGATGTGATGGATTAAGGGAAAGGTAGGTAGAGAGGGAGAGGGTGAGTGGAGATATAGATAGGGAGGGAGGGAGAGAGAGGGAAAGAGGGAGGTGTAGGAAGAGAGGTAAAGGTGTGTGTGAGGGAGAGAGGGAAGGAGGGAGATAGAGGTGGTAGAGTGGGAGGGATAGAAGGTCGACCAAAAATAGACTTAGTGGGAGGGGGAGATGTGATGGTGGATTATGGGACATAGGCACTCAAATTGGATTTATAGCTTCAAGGAGGGATAGGGATAATGTTTTTGGATAGGGAAATCATTAGAATGTAAGATGTCTAGAAATAACTAACAGGGGATAGTGTGTTTTCCAATAGGGGAAATAACTAACAGGGGACAGTGTGTTTTCCAACAAGGGACAATGTGTTTTCCAACATTAGAAAAAACTAATAGGGGACATTGTGTTTTCCAATAGTGGAAATAACTAACAAGGGACAGTGTATTTTCCAAAAGGGACAGTGTGTTTTCCAAAAAGGGACAGTGTGTTTTCCAACAGGGAACAAAAAATGCTCACATTATTTGTAGTGTTGGAAAACACACTATCCCTTGTCAATTATTTCCTACATAGGGAACAGTGTATTTTCCAACACTGTAAATAATGTGAGCATTCTTTTGTTCCCTATTGGAAAACACATTGTTCCCTATTGGAAAACACATTGTCCCCTGTTAGTTATTTTCAATGTTGTTCTAAAATTTGAACGTGAACTTCATTACGCAACTGACAAGGGATGGTATGTTTTCCAACACTGCAAATTCATAAGGAAATAACTAACAAGGGATAGTGTATTTTCCAATACTGCAAATAATGTGAGCATTTTTTTGTTCCAATCAAATGAAGAAAGTGAAATGTCTTTTTTATTGTACCAAAGAGTTCTAAAATTTGAAGGTGGACTTCATTACATTGTTGGTGTGTACAAAAAAAACAAAAATCATAAAGAAATAATTTACAAGGGATAGTGTGTTTTCCAATCAGACGAAGAAAGGGAAATGTCATTTTTACAACACCAAATTTTAAGTCCCTTATAAGTTTTTGAAATAGTTTTCAATATCTTTGAAAGAATTATATCTTCCTCTTCTTGTTCATCCACAACTTGTTCGATAAAGAGTGCATTCTCTAGATCGCTTATTTTTCTTTAAATTTCTTAATCATAACTTTAATCACAAACACAACCAATGTATAAATTATAATCTTTTGAGTTTATAATTAATACAATGCTCTTCACAATGTGCTACACACAACCTCTCTCCACTTAGCCCTCCCTCTCTCCCTAACTCTCTCTATACCTTTCTCTTTTAAATGTGGTGATGATGTTGACTAATGGAATAAAAGAAAAGTTTCACTTGTATGATGATGTATAGAGATAAGGTGGATGGTCCTCATATCCTACCTATCTACATGTGCTCTTTACCTCTCTCTCTATCTCTCCCACACACACACAACCTCTCTCCACCTACCCTTCCCTCTCTCCCCAACTCTCTTTATACCTACCTCACCTACCTTACCTCTCTCTACCTACACCTCCCTCCATCCCTCTTTTCTTCCCTCCCTCCCTCTCTCTCCCTCCCTCCCTCTCTCTATCCACACTCACCCTCTCCCTCTTGACCTACCTTTCTGTCAATCCATCCAAAGGGACAATGTGTTTTCCAACAGGGGCAGTGAGTTTTCCAACAGGGAACAAAAAAATGCTCACATTATTTGTAGTGTTGGAAAACACACAGTCCCTTGTCAATTATTTCCTACACAGGGGATAGTGTGTTTTCCAACACTACAAATTCATAAGAAAATAATTGTCAAGGGACAATGTGTTTTCCAACACTATAAATAATGTGAGCATTTTTTGTTCCTTGTTGGAAAACACACTGTCCCCTGTTGGAAAACACATTGTCCCCTTTTGGAAAACACACCATCCCTTGTTGGAAAACACACTATCCAAGGGAGAGAGAGGAAATGAGGGAGATATGGAGAGGTAAGTAGAGAGAGGTAAGGTTTGACTAGTAAAATTTACCTGAGGGGTGACTAACCAACTTGGTTGTTACATGTAGAGGGTTTTACAATAGTATATGGGTAGAGAGAGTGATGGGAGATAGGGAAAGTAGAGAGGGAAGAGGATATAGAATTCGATAGAAGGGGGAAGTTGGGAAGGATGGAGAGGTAGGTAGAAAGAGAGGTGGGTGGGATGGATTGAGGGAAAGATAGGTCAAGAGGGAGATGATGAGTGTAGATAGAAAGAGGGAGGGAGGGAGAGAGAGAGGGAAAGAGGGAGGGAGAGATGTGTAGGTACAAAGAGGTAAGGTGCAAGGAATAAAGAGAGATGTAGGTAAATCTAGATAAAAAGGTAGGGTGGGAGAGGTATAAAGAGAGAGATATTGTGTGTGTGAGAGAGAGAGGGGGAGGGAGAGGTAGATAACTAATTTTCAAATCTATCTCTCCCTCCCTCTATTATGATCTAGTGATAAATACTTTTCAAATCTTTCTCTCCCTCCCTCGTTCACTGACTAGTACCTTATGTTATTTCTACAATTGTGAGATTTTATATAGACTTGGATATTTTAATATTTTCAATTTTAACTTATCAACCATCTCTTTTGGTGCTAAAATATATTTACTACCATTGTTTGAATTTATAACACTTATATTTAGTCTTGTATATATTTCTAAAGAGACTTCTCCTTTGTACTAGTTCTTTCTCGATACCATCATTGTTTAAAAAAACTCTAGTTGCTCTATCACTTTCTTCTTTAATAATTCATAGCTTTTATAAGACATTTGAATATTTCAACTCTCATCCACAGGGTACAATGTGTTTTCCAACAAGGGACAATGTGTTTTCCAACAGGGAACAAAAAATGCTCACATTATTTGCAGTGTTGGAAAACACACCGTCCCCTGTGTAGGAAATATGGCAATGTAGAACTGGAGCAACAAGTACTAGAATGTATGAAATGAAAAAGGAATCTTCTCTAAAAACACTTGATAAGAAGCAACCAAAGTGAATGAGATAGACAATGTATTGATTGAAGAGATTGTTGCTGCTCTTGAGAAGTTGAGGAAGGAGCATATGTAGTATGCACAATGGGAAAATGACAATGCAAAAGTGAATTAAATCAAGAGTTTTGTATTATATATGAATTTGTGCAAGCAAAGAAAGTGAGAGATGATGCTATAATTAGAAATGAACAAATGAACTCAAATATTCTTGAGCTTAAGAATTCCATGGAACAAATACATTTGGAAATAGATGATAAGGAAAAGGAAAAGGAAAAATTAGATCTAAGTCTCTCATTATCTCCCTCATTTCTCCTCTCTGTCCCTCACACACACAACCTCTCACCACCTACCCCTCCCTCTCTCCCTAACTCTCTCTATACCTACCTGACCTACCCTACCTCTATCTATCTCCCTCCTTGCCTCTTTCTTTCCCTCCCTCTATCCCTCCCACCCTACCACTCCCTATCTCCCTCCTTTCCTCTCTCTCTCTCTCTCACACACACACACACACACACACACACACACAAGCTATCTCCACCTATCCCTATCTCTCTCCCTAACTCTATGTATGCCTACCTCTCCTACCTTACCTCTCTCTATCTCCCTCCTTCCACCTTTCTCTCTCTCCCTCTATCCCTCCCACCCTAGTACTCCCTATCTCCCTTCTCCCCTCTCTCTCCCTCCCTACCACAAATTCCTAACTATTCAAAAAATAGAATTAAATTAATTCATAGATATTTATCAACTCTTAGATTACTTATTTGTATCATGGTGATTAGGTCATATTAAACAAGGTTGGCTCTAGTCTCAAAAAGGTGTGGATGAAAATGATTGCATGTAAGTTGTAGGTTGTACACATCTCCAAAATAATAATTTACAAAAAGTTCATATTTAATTTCATGTTTTCACCAAATAAGGATGGTTTATGAATAGGTTTTCCCCAGGCTACGAAAGTCATCTCAATTTCTACCAAGGTTTTAATACTAGAAAACAACTAAAAACATAGTAAGGTTGTTTAACTAACGTATACATTCCAAGATAAAAAAATTACAAGCATGCCCTTTAGAAACATTTATATGAAGTTGAACAATACTTTTAGCTCAAATTTATTTGGTATACTTTTAGCTCAAATGTAATCACTCAAAACCCACTGTGTTTTCCAACCTATGATTATTTTGTGCATTTATTTATCCATCATATGAGGAAATTGAAACACAATTTTTACTCTAAGTAACAGTTGTGGTAAATTTTGAAGGTTTCTTTCATTACATTCGTACTCTCGAAATAACAAACAATCATATTATCTATGTATAATTGGAGGTTGGAAAACAATGGGTGTTATGAAACCTGCAACCCATATTCTATTCTAAAACCCTCTAACCTAACAACCCAATTGGTTAGTCACCCATCAAGTCAATTTGGTTAGTTTTATGTGGGTTACAAGATGAATATAACTTCCTATCAATCCTAACAGCCCACTCAAACCCTTGCTAAAATTTGTCTATGTATTAGATTTTTCAAGCTATCAAGTTGTTAAGGATGCCACGATTTCCATCCCAAGTTTAACAAGAATGTGTTCCACCTTAGAGATTTTTCCAATGATAGGTTGTTGGGCTTGGCTTTCAATAGGTACACATTCCTCACATCCCTTATCCATCTCACTCCCTAATCCTTTCTCTTGTCATTTTAACCATTATGTGTTGTCATGTTTAGCTATGGGCCTATAACTAGACTTTAAATTTTTGGATTGGGTTCAAAGTTAGGGGTTCCTCCTAAGCCCTAGTTTTCATTGTCTTCTACATGCTACTCCAACTTGTTTGTGGTCCCCAAAATTCATTTGATTTGTAGGTTTTGTGGCCATATGCCTTTCCTACATACAAATAAAATATTTTATAGTGGTTTACACATGTTAGATCCTAAGTTCTTCTAATGACTTTGACACTCACAAGTTGTATGGGGTGAAACCCTCTAAAGCTATAAATATTAGTTGAGAACACATTCAAAGAGTAATCTTTGTGTTTGTCAATCTAGTTTTCATAGTCACCTTGGTGCAAAGATTATTCTAGGGTTTCAAATTTGCTGGTTCATTCTCATTCAATTTGAGCATTATATAGGCTATAGAAAGACATCTCATTATAGAAATATTTGAAGAGTTCTAAATAGTGAAAAATGATAAGTTCATCTTTTTGTAGTTTCCCTTCATCAAACATTATTATTTTATTGTATTATTCCTTTTAATTTTCTTTGTTTTCTTCATTAGTACTCATTTGGGATATTTGTTTTCTTCAAATTGAAATGGGGAGAAAGGGGCTAGAGTAGTGGAGTGAAGAATGAGAACAAGGCGATTTCATATGGCTTGAAATCTGGTAGAATTTTAGAGCAAGGAAACTATAGCTTCACAAATGTTATGAAGCATGCCTACACCTATTATAAGCAATTATTGGAGCAAAACAAACATTACATACAAGAGCCAACAACTGTAGAGAAATATATTTTGTTACCTAAATGCCCTTGGTTGCAATATACTTGAACATGTGAGGCCAATACTCAATCTCCCATTGTTCAATAAGATCTCTATACTGGTTTCTCTTCAACCGTACAATTGATGCTGCCACTACCACCAGAAGGAGGATAACGCAAGGTTTGGTAATCCCACTATCAATCTGGAGTTTGAGCTCTTGATTTTTCTGTTTATAAATTATGGAAGATTGGATGTATTCAGAAACATGACTGCTTCGTTTGTATTAAAGCTCCAGCTAAGGATAAAATTCTCCTCAAACTTGACTCCCGTAGCTGCTGAGAAACCAACGTAGATTTCTTCTAGAATGTTAGACAGAGACATATTTTTCATATATACCAATGTCTTTTCTGGGCGATGTGAACCAACCTCTGCAATGGTGACTTTGAGCTCCTTTTGAAGATGGTCATAATCAATCCAAGCCTGAATATTCTGTCGGCTCTTGAGATCCAAATCTTGGAACCGATTGTTGTGAATCCAAAAGCCGACAGGCGTAGAGTTTACAAACCTGAGATTGTTGAGATCCACACCAATGTGATTGTTGTTGATGTGGTGAAATTCCAAGTTGTTTAAAGTGGAGAACGCGACGACAAACAGATGATTGGAGGCCTTTCCCAAACTTGATATATTGTTAATCAAACCAAGGTACCGAGCGGCTAAAAATCCCTCTGAAGACCTGTAGGGCGCCATTATAAACACCAGACCAAACCTGCTTCGTGAATATGAAGAAGGAACAATTCTAAACACAAAAATTGTGCTGAAAGACGATGCATAATTCAGATAAGCATGATCTTTCATATGTACAGGATGTCGAGAGAAAGCACGACCGATACTGTATTAAGATGGATAATGCAATGTACTGTTGCAACTATGGAAGGATGGAAAATTCGTTCCTGGAAGCACTCGCTGTCAAAGAATTCAGGTAGTATAGCCTCCGCATTCTCCCCAGTGGCCGGAAAATATGCTCCGGTTTGCCGTCCATTTAAAAAAAATCCAGCCCATCATTCACCCAACAAAATGGGGCCGGGCTTATCCGGCACACTCTAAGGGTACACTCCTTAGGTGGCCGGGCCCACAACCCCATTAAGCTGCACATTTCCCATGACCTTTCCCGTTTCCGTTCCCGTATTTGCGTTTGCCGTTTTCGTTCCGTTCACGTCCACAGTTTGGGGTCGTTTCAGTCATCGTTTTCAACATTATATTGTTATGGAAGCTATAAACCCTGTTAAGAACTGTAGAATTGGCCGCTGTCTGGAAAATTTCATTGGCGATTATGCAAACGAGCATCGCTTGTAATGTCTGGATGGATCTTTTCATTTCTGTCTCCTGTTCAAAAGAGTTTGATTTTTTAATCCCATATGCCTTGCGTGAGAAAGTGCAACGGACAAGGAAATTATAAAATCTGAATTCAATGCATATCTTGTCACATAACGCATGAAACTATGGTCAAAACATGTAGAAAAAATCTTTATTATTTAAAAAAAAACACTTCTAGAATGTTACTTGTAGTTTTTGAATTTTTAAGATTTTAATAATTACAAATAGTAAATTATTAATAATTAATATTATTAAAATTAAATAAATAAAATCTTTTAATTTTAATTTTTAAAAATAAATTATTCAATTATTAAAAATAAATAAATATAACTTTTCAATTTTTATTTAAAAAAATAAATCTATTAATAATTAATATCTAATAAGAATTAGTTTTAGAAAAAGCAAGATAATAATAAAATAATCAACAATTATTAATTAAAATTATTAAATAATAATCAATAATAAATTATTGATTGTTAATTATTTAAACGTGTTTATAATTTTATTAGAAATCAATTATTTTGGATTTTGACAAACTTGACATACAAATGACAATTTGATGATTAAATCAAGGTATTACAATTGAGTTTCTAATTGTATATAACATAATAGACACTAAAACTAATTGAAAGATTGTTACGAGGGTAGTAAAAAACACAAACTAATCAACAATCAATAATTATTATATATAAAAAAATTAATTAAAAATCAATTTTAAATAACAATTCTAATTAAAATTATTAAATAATAATCAATGAATTGTTAATCTTATGTTCATAGGGAAAGTTTGAATTTGATAATGTTTTCTCGTAGATAAAAAGCTTTCCCTCTTTTGTTCTATTTTTTCTTCTCTCTTTCTTTCCTCTTTTCCCTTAGTCTTTTGAAATTTATTTGTAGGTTGGATAGGGTAGGATTATATTGTTTCTCCCTAAAAGTGATCTTCATAAATATCTTTAACTAGAGATACACTTGGAATATCACCAATCCCCTTGCTATAACATCTCATTTCTCACTATGTGATTATTGCAAAGTTAACATTTAAAAAGAAAGATCTTTCAAGAGAGGAATAAAGTCCCTAATTCTTGAATTCTACTACGATATCATTTTGAAATACAAAATTTAGGCACTATGAGGGAATGTTTAATCTTTTTGAGTTTAGAAGTACTTAAGTGTACAATTGATTGCATAGTTTAACTAGTTAAGCAGGGGAAACTTTATTTTAATGATAGCCCCCTTAGTTTTTTAGGAGGGTTTCCCATAATTAATCAAGGTTATATAAAATGAAATCCTACCTTTTACTCTAGTGAACAAAATAGATATTGGGATATCATGGTCAACAATAAAAATTGCATATACATTGTGTAGCCATAAATTTTAAAGTGGATTTTTTATTGGTTGTTTCTTTTAAAATTTGTTCATCTTCACCTCCAAGAATATTTAACAATATCCAACATAAGGAGGAAGATTTGAGTAGGGTGCTAACAATTCAACTTGGTACTTCATCACTCCCAACAATTAATATGTTAATTTTGGTGCACATGGGGATTTTGAGCAACAATTTTGGGAACAATTTGAGAAGGAAAAGAATATAGAAGAAAGTAAGGGGTGCACATAAAATAAGAGATAATATAAATATATGTGCATATTTGAGAGATTGGGAATTCAATAAGTAATATAGGTACCTAAGTTAGGATAATCACAAAAAAATTGAAAGAGAAAGAGAAGGCCACGTGATAGAGGAGACAATGTTAAGACATGGACAAAAAATAAAAATAATGACACATGGAAATAAAGGAAGAGATCATAAATGATTCAATTCTCTATCCAATAATAGAGTCAGCATAGGGGTGTTGGATATTGTCAATTATTGTGTAGGAGAAAAATAATTAGCAAGAAGAGGAGACTTTAGATATAGGTTTTTATTCTCCTCAATTTGATTATATTTAATCTTCATGCATTTGAAGAGATAATATATAACATAGGAATCAAGAGGAGAAATATTAAGGGTAGGAAAGTGTGAAAGATAGGATTAAGGAAATATTTTTGTGGTGAATTGGAGAAATTAGTAACACAACAAGGAGAGAAGTAAGGCACTTCATTGATGTGAATGCTTTCCTTGCCATGAAAGTGTATATTTGGGATAAACAAGGTCAATTGCAAGAGGAAATAGGTTAGGTCATAAGCCTATTCCCATGTATGATTACCAATAATATATTGAATTTGTATAGATTTTATTTTTAGTTTAATGAAGAAATATGCACTTTGATGTATCAAAATTTGTTGCAAGTTTTTTCTTTGCATGTGATATGTATATACACATATTTATTTGTGTATATGCATGTGTATGAGCTTATTATTCTTGTAGCCTTGAGTGGATATGGTTGATAGAAAATAGGCATTGTACTCCCTTGATTTGGCCCTAGAAACAATTAAATCTATGACCTCTAGAGGATGATCTCCCTCCCCCACATATTTGACATATACATCAAGAAGGGAGTGAGGAACACAAAAGGATAACACATTTCATTTAGAGGATTTGTAGGGGTAACCTTAAATCCCCTTTTATGCTAGATGATGTAGGGAAAAAAATTTAGGAAAACCTAGACCCCCTATGGTTAACCTACTCTTGACAAAATTCAAACCCTCAAGTCTCTTTCAAACCCTACAACATTTAAATTTTTGGCTTCAACAAAACAACAACAAGAAGAGTTGGCCCTCCTCTATCTAACCTATTACACTCTAAGTGTGTTTGAACTTTTAAACTCAATTAGGTACTTCCTAAGTAAGTACATCTTATGCTAGAGCTAGTTGACTTGTCCATGAAGAAATTATATCTTTGTGATCCATGGTTTTTTTCTTTTTGGAAACCATCTTTCTATTGGTGGTACTTTTGTGGGTGTGTCTATATTGAGAATGTCTTATATCTCATGTTGTGAATGTATGTGCTTTTTAATGTTGATATACATCTTTTTGGTTGATTGATGTGATCTTGTGGTGGTGTATTGGTGGTTTTAATTGTTCATTATCTTTTGTTTGGTTTTGGTTGATGCTTTATCATACTATGATTCAACTAATCTCCGCGGATTATTCATGATTGATTTAGAATTCAACATCGTGATAAGGAAATGACCAAAGAAAAACATCAGAGGAGCATAAAATCAAGAATACAAAGAAAAGGGAATGAATGAGGAAAATTTGTGAAATTAAGAAATTGAACAAAGAAGAAGAAATCATCTTTTTCAATTGAATAAAATCATGAAGCATCCATTCAATGCACATGAAAGAGAAGAATTTGGAGAAACAAAGGCAATGAATGCAAAATATTTGTGCAATAAGGAAATTTAATCTTAGAGTTGAAGGTCACTTTGTGGCTTGGTCCTTTGTAGATGCAAGTCTTCAAACCTCACTTACCTCTATATTTTGTACTCCTTTTGATTTTTGGTCATGCTCAAAAGTATGATAGGACTTATTTCAAGATGATTACTTGGCTATCATTGATGAAATTCAAGGACATAAAATAGAATAAGGTGTCACAAACATGTGAAACAAGGTACATGTGAAGGCAAAATATGACATGCTAGTGGGACTAGTGTAGTATAAATAATTGATTTATTTTTTTCAAATTAGATTTACCTTTTGTGATTGATTGGTTGGTAGATGGATTCATGTCATAGGAAATTTCCATACATATATTTACATTGTCATTAATTGAAAATATATGGCATGAGATCCAATTTAATAATGAATATTTTGTGAAAGGTTTGACTTTTGGGCATGAAAAATGTGAATTTAAATTTGGCAAACAATGTACCACAAAATAATCTAGTCCAAGGTGGCTAAATTTTTTGGATTGTACAATGAAAAATCTTGAGGTAGTTTGTAATGGTAGATGACTAATGGGTTTTGTGCACTAAATGGGTCACCAAAGTATTTATGATGTATGTGAAAAATGATATAGAAAAGGTGAAGTTTTCAAATATGCACTTTTCTCCCTTCAATTACAAAGAAATTACCTTTTTCAAATTTGTTTCGAAATTTATCTTTCATATACATTGTTATATTATTCTACTTTGCCTTTTTAACCATTTATCTCTTGAAAAAATCTCCAAATTGATGGATTCACACTATTTTTTGTTATGTCAAGCCAATTAAGGTTGTTAATTTAATGACTTACAATAGAAACTTTCTTAGAAATTAGACTTGTCACTCCTTTTTAAGGACCAAATCCAAATGATTTATTATTCATTGACCTTCTAAATCCTCCTCGAATGAGAGATAATTGAATATGTTGTCTTAAATGAATGGGAATTAATATTTTTATACCAATACATAATAATTTACATAAACCCCCCCTCCCCCACACACTCATGCGATTTTAGGTGAGAAAGGCAAAGGGGGTCAACAAGCCAATTTGAATTTAAGCAAGTTGAGTTCATATTTACAAGGATGATCCCATGATTGTCGACTTGACCTAAGATAAAATAGATGGAATAGATCATGATAAACATAGAGTTTAGGAATCAATAAATACATTATTATGGATAAGTAGATGGATAGATAGAGTGTATGGGAACATGAAATCAAGTGTTAATGAACATAAGATCAAATGTTAATGAACATAAGATCTTGTGCAGATAAAAGTGAGATGAAATTTATGACTTTAAATTTAAAATATGACATTTATCATAACAGATATATATCAAGACATTGTAAAAAATAAACACAAAATAAATAAATAAAATTATCATAAAACATTTTTCACCCTTATAATATATAAATGAATCATTTTTCATCCTTACAATCATATAAAAAATAAAACTTTTGAAATGATTAAAAATAATTATTTTTCATTCATTCAATTATATAAAAAAAATTAAAAATTTAATTATTGTAATTATTTTTTCGTCCTTTCAATTATATAAAAAAATAAGGCAAATTAAAAAATAAAACCAAAATGAATCATTTAGTTCAGATTTGAATTTTACAAATACATCTATTGAAAATGAAAACATTAGTTTAATTCAGATTTGAAGCTTACAAATAAAGATCTACATTTTCTTTGAACGATAGTAAGAACTTAACCTTCTTCTTATAATCCCTTTCTCCATTACTTCTTCTCACCCAGCGCATGTGGGATTAAAAACCCTTTTCATCAAACCATATTTTCTTTGTTGAGCAACATACCAACATTTCGCATGGCAGAGATTCTGCAGAGAGGATATTAAACCTTGCTCCTATATATACTGCAAAGCATGATCGCTTTCGTAGTTGCCGAAGAAATCTTCAAGACGTTGTGGCCGATGCCAACAAAACGGAAAAATGGTAGAAACGGAACGGCGACGGAAATGCAAAATGAGTCCACGGAAATGGGAAAAGTATAGAGTAAAAGGGCCCCACATGACCCGGCCACCTAAGCAGTCGAATGCTTAGAGTGTGCCGGTTAAGCCGGCCCACAAAATGGGCCAGCAAATATGCTCCGGTTTGCCGTCCATTTAAAAAAATCCTAAATAAACAATTAGATGTGGTTGGATTAAACAATTAATAATAAATCCTAAATAATGGAATGAAATAAACTTAGACAGATCTAGATTTTTTTCTTAAAAAAAATTAAGTATTATTTGATTATGAAATATTTGCATAAGATTTAAAATATAAAGCAATATAAATGAACAAAGAAAGTATGCCATAAAATTGACAAAAAACACTGATATTTTGGAGGCTTTTACCATTAAACAACAACTGATTTACCATTAAATGGTAATTGAAACTTGTTTTTTCGAAACTATGAGACTTGTTTCAAGCTCAAATCTCACACTATATGTAGCCTATCGGCTAATAACTAAGGTTTAGAAGTATTACTCATCACACAACTTGCCACTTCATCACATCTACAAATCATTTTTTTTAATAAAATTACAATCTTAAATTGAAATTAAACAATTTTTTTATTAATCTATAAAATATCATATAGTAAACTATTTAATGTTCTATAACATGAATTAACAAATCTATGACATAAATTGCTTCACCTCATAAAAACTTATTATATTTTTTATAGTTCAAAATATATTTTAATAATTTTAAAATAATCAAATGAAAGAAATAATGGTTATTAAATTTTATGAGATTAATTTTATAATAAAAAATATTTTTATAGAATTTATCAAATATCTTATTTTTAAATAAAATATATTTAAAACTTTGTATAATTTAAAATTTAATTTTATAATTAAAAAAACTATTTTATTAATAAATAAATTTAATTGATATTATTATTTTTAATTGTTGAGAAAAAAATTAAATTAAATTTAATAAAAGATGAAATTTGATACATGAATGTATCTATAATTCAATTCTTTTTCCCCTTTTAACTTCATCGTTTACAGGGACACTGTATGTACATTCTCGCTTCCAATTTAAAAGGGAGTGTGATACTTCCGACACTCTAGAGTTCATCTTTTGCAACACAGTTATGGTTTTCCAACGTATGGTCATCATGACATTATCAATATTTAATATGATAAATAAATGATATTATTGTTTATTTAAGGATAAAATGTGGGACATAGCTAATCTCTCAACAAAACAAATCAAGCATAGGCATGATAACGTAAAATAATGCATAAAAACATACATAACATGATGCGACAAGGTAGTGTGAGACCCACCAAGACAAGGGATAAAAGTGATGAAATCGATAGATGGGAGGAAAGGTTACAGTGAGGGAAGTGGGGCGATAACAACACCGTCAAGTCATCTTTACCACCTTTTTTCGGTTGTGATGTGGTGGCAAGAGTTTGACATAAAAATCAGGGGCCTTGTGGCTTGTGCGGGAAGCTATCACTGAATTTTGTGCACTTGTGAGAATTGGAGGTAGATTGATGTGAGTAAGACTTGCATTGAAAATTGTAATAAGAATTGTTTTTCAAGAAGGAAAAAAACATTTTGTGTTGTGAATGTTTTTAGTTTGCACTTGAAAGCTAAAGGTTGGAGTGCACAGGGAGGAGTTGGAGAGAAAACTGACCAAATCGAGGTGAGGGGTGACTAACCAATTGGGTTGTTGCTTGTAAATGGTTTGAAAATAGTATGCGGGTTGCAGGTTTCATAACACCCAAGGTTTTGCAACTTGGAATTTTACAAAATAGAATGAATGTCTTGAAAAGATTTTTTTATTTAGATAGTACAAATGTAATGAAAGGCCCCTTCAAAATTTATAATGACTCTTAATTTGAGTAAAAAATGCATTTAAATTTCCTCATGAGTGAAAACAAAAGTGCACAAAATAATTTTAAGTTGGAAAACACAATGTGGGTTGTCAGTTATTTGAATATGCATGTTTAAATGTAAAGGGTTGTCTCATGGGGAGGAGTTGTAGGTGGTGGTTACATAAAACTAACCAAATTGAGCTGAGGGGTGACTAATCAATTGGGTTGTTACGTGTAGAGGGTTTTACAACACTCTGTGGGTTGCTTGTTTCTTAACACCTAAGGTTTTGCAACATGGAATTTTACAAAACAATATGAATGTCTTGAAAACCTTTTGATGTTTAGATAGTACAAATATAGTGAAAGGCCCCTTCAAAATGTATAATGAATCTTAATTAGAGTAGAAATTGCATTTAAATTTCCACATATAATTGAAAAAAAAATGCACAAAATAATTGCAAATTGGAAAACACAATATGGGTTGTCAATTATTTGATTCTACATGTTTAAATGTAAAGGGTTGTCTCACGAGGAGGAGTTATAAGTGGTAGATACATAAAAATAACTAAATTGAGCCGAGGGGTGACTAACCAATTGGGTTGTTACATGTAGAGGGTTTTACAACACTATGTGGGTTGCAGGTTTCTTAACACCTAGAGTTTTGCAACATGGAACTTTATAAAAAAATATGAATGTCTTGAAATTTTTTTGTTGTTTAGACAATATGAATGTAATGAAAGACCCCTTCAAAATTTATAACCATTCTTAATTAGAGTAAAAATTGCATTTAGATTTCCTCATAAGATTGAAAAAAAATGCATAAAATAATTGCAAATTGGAAAACACAATGTGGGTTGTCAGTAATATGATTGTTCTTGTCAAGGCATCTTTATATTTTATGTTATGCAACTGCACCTTTGACTTTTGATCTATTAAAATTCTTTACACGATCATTATAGGTAAATTGAACATTTCCTAATTGAGCCTTGAAGTGCTTGATATTAGCCTTCAAATTTTGAATTGCCTCAGATTCTTGCAAACACTCATTTTTTAATGTGTCCATGTGCCCTTCTTCATAAGCAACACATTCCATTATTATCTTTATTTTTTCAACTTCCTGTCTTTATATTGCATCTCTCTATCAACAACATTAATTAAACTCCTTTTCTTTCGACGATAAAATATTCTTTTAATCTTTAAATTCCTTTTCTAAGTGGTTAATTGTAGTGTTTATGTTGTTTTGCTTCAGTTTCAACACTTCCAACTATTGATTTTGTATTTGCAAGTTGAGAAGCCACACATTTTTCCTCATCCCCACTACTTTTACTTGTTAACACCCCCTAGCATTCCTTTTCATGAGATTCAAAGTTCTTTTTCATATCTTTTACTTTAAACTTTGGAGCAACTGCTCCCTCATCAACCCTTAGGACAACACCATCCATTTCTTGGATAGAGTTTTCAATGTCTTCAATACTTTTATGTAGCTTTGCAACCGCTTTTTGCTAAGCTTTGAGAGTGTCTTTCTGATTAGATAATGCAAATGTTTCTTTTTAATAAGTTGTCCTTAGGACAACAACATCCTAACAAGTTCCTTACAAGACTTGTGTAACATACTAACCCTTCAATGCAGTAAAAATTTCTAAATTTACACCTTGCAAGTAAATAAATTAGGTAACAAGTCATTGCAATAAATTTTTTCTTTCTTATTATTGAGAATATATGAAAAAGATGCCATACCATATGACCATAAAGATTACATTTCATTACAATAACTTCACAAGTTACAACAATACAAGAATACATACATTTACATACATAGCTCCAATGAGCATTAGAACAAATAGTTGTAAGACGGTCCATGATCCATCCTTTCAAATCTTGGTTCTTCTGTCACCTGTTGTGGAGGAGAAGCATCACTCAAGTGCTTTTCCACCAACCACAGACTCATAATGTAGTCCCTCACACATCTATCATTTGATAGATGGCCCTTCCCTTCGACGAAGAGATTGGTAGAGTAGCCGATAACGACAACCAACTGAGCATAGTGATGTGTCCTACATACTTAGAACTTGTAATCCCAAATCTTTGTCTAGCATGTAATACTAGATCACAACGAACTGACAGTGGAGCCAAAGGTCATCACACTACTTTGTCCAAAGTGTTTCATTCAATATGTTCTACTGAGGGTCAACTATCACATACACTACTCAGGGCCAATTTGACTTAAGGCTATCTTAAGTTACACATAGGTATTTCCTTCAATGGATAGTCCTTCATCCCAAATAACCCACAACCATATTAATCTACTTGGAATTATCCTACTTAACTAGTAAGTACATAAGCTAGGCATTTATTTCAATGGATAGTCCATCATTCTAAAGATAACCTATATACTTGGATTACTCTACTTACTCGTAAGTGCTTAAAATTCCCTCCCATATTGGATTATCTCTCCTAGGAGTAAACACAAGCTTTCCTAGTTAAATCAATAACTTAGCTAAATACACCATATGTGCTTTTCATGTTCAATCATACCTAGTATATAGTACCAATGATAAACACCCATCTCCTACTATGGAGTACTTAAAAACACATTATGAAAACAACATAAAAGCTTCAGCTTCCTTTTCAAAATAATCTAAATTCTCTAATGCATATACTATGAAAAGACTTCTCAATCATGCATGCAAGACACATCATTCTAAAATAAAAATAACAAAGAAGAAAAGATCCCCATGCCTGTTATCGCTTATCCAAAATAAATGGCAGCAATGCAACCCTTTTCCACGACAACAAGCTTGGTAAACAACTTCTCAAGAATGTCACTATAAACTCTACCTCTCAAGTTGATAGCTCACTCCTCTCAAAATATAATCCCTCTCAAACTATACGATCTCACGTCCTTTCTCTCTTAATGCAAAACAAATTATGGCGGGAAAAATAAAAAATTATGAATTGCAAAAGATGTATTATCTTATGGAAGAATGCATCCCTTCCAAATGAGATGGTTCAGCTATTTATAGAGCAACTTGGTCACCTCAAAGCCTACAGTTTAGGCATGTCAATGGAAAACAAGCTCCATGCAAAGCAACACATGAAACTTATCATAAAGGTGGTGATTTATTAAGCTAATACTCAACATAATCACCTACAAGTTGACTTGTTTAGTGACAACAATCTAAAGACTTATTCAATCTGCATATGCTTACTTCTAATTGCCAAAGGCAAGACATCTACAAAAACTTAAATTCAAAGGTGGCACCATTTCCATTTTCTCACCTTCACATTTGGCACGGTTTAATTGCCAAAAGAATTAGTCAACTTCCATTTTATGACAAGTATCCATTGATCCATTTAGAGGATGAATCGACTTGAGCAGATAAATATGTTAGATAAAGTCAATGTTGGTCTTACTAATGGCGTCAACCAAGTCAAGCTTATCATAGACAAGAATATCAAACACATTACAATGTCATTTATTGTGTGTTTTATAGAATGATAATCAGTTTACACAACAGTCATAAGCTATTTAATCAGCCTCATTAAACATAGTCAATAATGACTATTATCTACTATTAACAACCTTTTAAAAATTGGCTTTTATCAAATAAGAGAGTCAAATTCTATTAACATATATAATATGTTAAATATATATTATTATATATACATATATATTTAAATACTATCATGTATTTATATATGTATATATATATATATATATATATATATATATATATATATATAATCATTAATAGATATTTACATATATATCGTAAGCCAATAATGTAAGCATACATTCAATATATATATATATATATATATGAGTACAAACAAGATAGTATATAATAAACACATTATATTCAATGTATGCATATATATATAAATATGTGTATATGTATAAATGTATATGCCTCTACCTACACATATGTGTAGGTATACTTATATCGATACATCTATATGAGTGTGTCCATTCACCAACGTACACATGTATCGATATACATATACATATGGATACATTTATATATTATACATATATATATACACATATATATCCACATCTGATTCATATATAACCATTCACAATCAACTTCATATTGATAAGTTTTTACGTGTGGTACATCTATACATGTGCATATACATGTCATTAGATCCCATTGACATGCATGTTCATATATATACACATACTTCCACATACATCCCACTTGTCAATATAATCGTAATAGTACAAGAAATATCTCAAAATCTTAAATGGATAAACTTCACCCAAAAATGCTTGTAGTAGTAACAAGACTCTCAAATGGAAACATATCTGCTAAGGATGACTTACCAAATTCCCACTTCTATATCTAGACTCAACCAAACTACTGTGGTGTGTGTATGCTTAGATAGTTTACATTACCGATTATTCGACCAAGATCTTCTCTTGAGTGATACTTCCCCTCCGCCTGGAGGAATGAACATTTACCTGCAACCACTAACACAAGTCTACGATAGTCAACTGTTCACAAAATATGCAGTATACATAATACATCTCGAAGGCTATAATATCAATTCAATAACCTTCCATTTCACAAATTAGAATATCAATTTGATAACCTTCCATTCACATTTATGCAGTATTTTTCCATGAAATAACATGAACTGAGATAACATCATATGAGATAACATTCGTATTGATAACAAGGTATGCGCATAATTTATTCATCTCCAAATTGACATTACATTCACATTTTACCCTACATAGTAATAGTAAATACTAATTACACAATTGGGGTGTAACATACTTCCCCCCTTGTGAATCATTGTGCCTGATGATCTACAACACTTTAACATACAGATAAATTTAAATAAAGTTTTACTTACCATTCTCAAAATACATAAGATTTATAAATATTCATCCTATGTAGCATCACTCCTTGCAACCTTTCCCTTTTTGGACCTTGCTTTGAGTGCCCTCACTATTGCATAAGGAAATCTTGTATGCCTCAATCATTCTTACTTTCCCAAAGAGCTTTATTACATTATCATATATACACATTCAAAGTACAATAGTATTTATACATGACAGTGAATATAATTCATTGGCCTATGAATTTATCCTTAGTATAATCCAAATAGAAAAGGAATAACGATGTATTGCGCACTACACCATGGGTCCCATCCTTCTCCTTTGGTATTTACACTTTTAGATAACTCATAAATTGAGTCCATCTGTCACTTACACATCCATTTTCCTTACCATAAAGTACTTGTTCTTGATTACTTTTCTATCTTGAGCATAAAAATGCTCTTGGACACTTACCAAATTTTGATGCTACTTCATACTTAAGCTTTGTATTGAAAAAGTTTCATCGATCTCTTTGATCTATTACTCCTGTTTGACATTCTATCAAGCCTATGGTTAACCCTATTTCTAAGCCTATTTCAACTTAATAGAGTTTCCAAACTTTCCTTCCATATAATGGTCCAAACTTCAATGTTAGAAGTTTATAAATCATTCAAGATTTAATCTACCATTTTTGCCTATTTGCGTTATAACAATATACTGCACATTCATTCAATTGAATGTCTCATAGTATGATCATGATTTACACAACCCTATCATTATTTTCTCATTCATAACCAAGATAAACTTCCTAAGAATACTAAACAACTACTTCCCACAATATTTTATTTAGGACCAAAATCTTATAATTCAAGTTTTCAAATAACGTTGATTACTTTGGCGAGTCTATCCACTAGAACATTATGTCAGTTTTACCAACATAGATAGATTGATTTGTCTTGTGTTCTACCATTTTCCCTTTGGGATCTCAAGAGAGTATACATGTCCTATCGATGATGACATCCAGTCTTCATTTCCTGGCATACCAAACATTATCTCGCCACATTCTGTGTAGCCTCTTACTCTATCTTTTCCTACGTTATAGTGGATCCTCATCCAAAAATTTACCTTTTCATTCCAATGTCCTAACTCTGACATTAATTTCCTCGTTTCATTCCCAAATCTTCTAAAATTTTGGATACATAGGTTCTTTTATTTCCAATAATAGTTTATTCTTTGACTAAGTGAAAACCTATTTTTTGATCTCACGCCTCCTTTAGTTCCCAAGTAATAATGGTTAGGAGTTTTGCAGAGATAAATCTCCTTTATTTTAGGACATCCACAACTTGGATTTCTTCCAACCTAGGATTATTTCCAAAGATGCAATTCATTTTTTAACTCAATCTAATTTTCCGGATAAGAATTGGTACTAATTTCGAGTATTAATCCTCATTCAATCATGTTGGTCCCTAGAAGATATCAAATTTAATTGCATACCTAGTTACCGAGCATGAACGTTCCTTGTTATCTCCTTTGATTCACTTAATCAAATAGGTGAGTCCCAACTTCGATATATCCTATTTGAGCACAAGTAACAACCTTGATGTCCTATTCAGTAAATTTCCAATATTTCACGCTATGTGATAATTCTATGATGTCAGGACATAACAATAGATGCTTCCCTTTGAGAGTGTATCCCTTTTAATAAAAGAGTCAATCAAAGTAGAGTCTTGTAAAAAATATGACTTCCTTTCAATAGTGTAAAGTAATTAACCAAGTAGCTACTTTAACTCACTAGGTATCCCACCTATGTTTCCATTCATATAGAATTTCATAAGCTCAAGTGATTTACACATTCACATGGGCGAATCTCAATCTCAATATTCCCTTCCAATTCTTAGGATAGAGTCCTTAGTTAATGACTAGTCCAATGTTATAGGTTACTCTACCCCTATATGTTCCAATCAAGACCAAATGTACAACTCAACCAAATAAGTTAGTTCCAACTTAAAGGTGTTAATGTGTAGTCTAGTACATATTCCAACCCAATAGGTAAAACTTAACCTAAGGTTTCATTCAAGAGTAAGGTACGATCAAGTGATTAATCAAGTTAAGATAATTGATGTGTTTGCATAGCGTCACATCTAGTTTTATCTTTCATACCATCTCTATGGCTTAATAGCTAAACCTTATCATCCCTAGGTCTCTTATCATAGTAAGCTATAGTGTCAAGTCACTTCACGACATGGATATGTTTCATAATATGTAGTATTACTACTTATATATATCATAATTATCTAAATCCTCCCATATAAGGTACATAGGAGTGTAGAGAAACTTTCTTCCAATTCATGAGTAATCTAGATACTCCCTTGCCAATCCCATAGACAATGATCTTCCCTATCATGATCAAATTATCCACCTATCCTTTTCCAAGGCATTAATGATAATATTGTTTGATCTTTTAATCAGATAAATATAAGGTATGGGATGATAATAGGTCATAATCCTTGACCTTTCAATTTATCTTTCTCCAAAAATCCTAATACTTTCTTCCTTGTGGTCATAAAAATGTATGACTTAAGTGACATCATGACTTGTGAAGAAGCCGTTAGTCATCATGACTTGTGAAGAAGTCATTAATTCTTCCAAATCAAAAACATATCCACATTTTTCGTTGGGTGGGGTACTTAATCCAAGTCATTCCACTCTCTTCCTTCCCCCCTTAGGGTCTTCACAACATTCGATCATCTCAAAGTTGAATTCCTAGCAAACACTTGCTTCTTTGAAAAGATTTGTCATTCCTTGTTGTTGGCTTTCTTTTTCCTTTTCCTACCTCATTGGTATACTTTGAATATACTTTTCCCAAAGTTATATTCATCATTGATTTCTATTCTGTAGATTCAATATTTTGGATCGTTTTAATAAAAGACCTAATGAATAATCAACAACTTAGAAGTTAAGAGGCACACTAATATTCCCATTTTATTTCCAATATCATTTTTGGTGGAGAAATATCCATGCTCACAAGCCTCTTTTTCTGATATACTTTTCATCTTAGAGTGTTGTTTTCCTTGCAACTTCTATTGATTTGACACCTATTGTCGTATTGTACTCCATTTCCTTTTGGAACTTCTAAACACATGTTGGTTTTTGCAGAAATGTTGGTGAGTTCATCTTATACTCCAACCTATCTATGTACTATCCAAACCTTTGGCCAGGCCAACCTAATTTATCTTTATAAGTTTCTTTCTCACAATCACTTTTTCAAGTGAATTTATTCCAATGCTTGGAATCTTATTCTCTCATAACTTTTGGAGATACGAAAGTTTTTGGTCTCTTTTTCTCATCATAATAAAAAACTCCAATAATCTCATCAATTTTGGTTGGTGGAACATGATGCCCACGTTGTTGATTTCTTCTTTTTGACCATTCCAGTTTTTTCTCTTTTCCTAGGTACTAACTCTTTTCTTGCAAGATATTATCCTTATACAAGAATTATATTTATGTCAAGAGTTATCCAAATTTGTGGATACCTACTTCATTAATCTCTACTTCAATCTAGTTTATGTTAACATTGCATACTCATAGATTCGTAGCGTTTTCACTAAATCCAAAACTTCTTGACTCTTTACAGCTACAGGCTGTTACTATTAAGGGGTTATCTCATTTCTTCCCATCCCCTTAGAGTCATATAACTATTTCATAGGATAAAGGTATATATATTGGTTATTCTTCCTAACCTTCCTACATAACCCAATTGCATAATATTTCACAATTCTAGGTAATATGATAAGTTGTTGGTTTAGGAGTTCCTACTTCAAGGATGAATCCTAACTAGTCCCAAATTTACTCAAATTTCTAGAAATTCTCATCTTCCTTTTCACTTCCCCATGTTATTTTCTCTTTTTGTTGTGGCACAATAACTTTTCAACCATTATCTTTTGATAAGGTTTACACCTTGTTTATGTAATGAGCTCATAGGTTTCGGTGCTGAACCTGACAACTCTGATATCACATGCAACATGCCATCCCTTCAATGCAGTAAAAATTTCTAAATTTACACCTTGCGATTAAATAAATTAGGTAACAAGTCATTGCAATAAATTTTTTCTTTCTTTTATTGAGAATATACAAACAAGATGCCATATCATATTACCATTAAGATTTCATTTCATTACAGTAACTTCACAAGTTAGAACAATACAATAATACATATATTTACATACATAGCTCCAATGAGCTTTAGAACAGATAGTTGTTAGACAGTCTAGGATCCTTCCTTTCAAATCTTGGTTCTTCTATCGCCTACTATGGAGGAGAAGCATCACTTAGATGCTTTTCCTCCAACCATAGAATCATAATGCGGTCCCCCACACATCTATCATTTGATAGATGGCGCTTCCCTTCGATGAAGAGATTGGTAGAGTAATCGATAACAAAAAAGAACTGAGCATAGTGATGTGTCCTACATAACTAGAACTTCTAATCCCACAATCTCTATCTAGCATGTAATACTGGATCATGGTGAACTGACAGTGGAGCCAAAGGTCATCACACTAATTTGTCCAAAGTGTTTCATTTAGTATATGTTCTACTAACTTGGGTCATCTATCACATACACTACTCAGGGCCAAGTTGACTTAAGGATATCTTAAGCTACACATAGGTATTTCCTTCAATGGATAGTCCTTCATCCCAGATAACCTACAACCATATTAATCTACTTGGAATTATCCTACTTAACTAGTAACTACACAAGATAGGTATTTATTTCAATGGATAATCTATCATTCCAAAGATAACCTATATACTTGGATTACCCTACTTACTCGTAAGCACTTAAAAATATTTCCCACACTGGATTATCTCTCCTAGGAGTAAACACAAGATTTCTTAGTTAAATCAATAACTTAGCTAAATACACAATATGTACTTTTCATGTTCAATCATACCTAGTATATAATACCTATGATAAACACCCATCTTCTACTATGGAGTACTTAAAAACACATTATGAAAACAACATAAAAGCTTCAACTTCCTTTTCAAAATAATCTAAATTCTCTAATGCATATGCTGGGAAAAGACATCTCAATCATGCATGCAAGACACATCATTCTAAAATAAAAATAACAAAGAATAAGAGATCCCCATGCCTGTTATCACTTATCCAAAATAAATAGAAACAATGCAGCCCTTTTCCGCAACAACAAGCTTGGTAAATAACTTCTCAAGAATGCCATTTTAAACTCTACCTCTCAAGTTGATAACTCACTCTTCTCAAAATATAATCCCTCTCAAACTATATGATATCACTTCCTTTTTCTCTCAATGCAAAGCAAAGTATGGCTAGAAAAATACAGAATTATGAATTGCAAAAGATGTATTATCTTATGGAAGAATGCGTCCCTTCCAAATGAAATGGTTCAGCTACTTATAGATCAACTTGGTCACCTCAAAGCCTACATTTTAGGCATGTTAATGGAAAAAAAGCTCCATGCAAAGAAACACATGAAGCTTATCAGAAAGGTGGCAATTTATTAAGCTAATACTCAACATAATCACCTATAGGTCGACTTGTTTAGTGACAGCAATCTAAAGAGTTATTCAATTTGCATATACTTAATTTAAATTTCCACAAAGAAAAGACATCTACAACAACTTAAATTCAAAGGTGGCACCATTTCCATTTTCTCACCTTCATATTTGGGGTGGTTTAACTGCCAAAAGAATCAGTCAACTTCCATTTTATGAGAAGTATACATTGATCCATTTAGAGGATGAATTGACTTGAGCAGATAAATACGTTAGATAAAGTCAAGGTTGGTCTTACTAATGGCATCGACCAAGTCAAGCTTATCATAGACAAGAATATCAAACACATTACAATGTCATTTATCATGTGTTTTACAAAATGATAATCGGTTTACACAATAGTCATAAGCTATTTAATTGGCCTCATTAAACATAGTCAATAATGACTATGATTGACCTCCATTGTGATAGTCTTTATCGACTATTAAAAACCTTTTAAAAATTGTCTTTTATCAAATAAGAGAGTCGAATTCTATTAACATATATAATATGTTAAATATATATTATTATATATAGTATATTATATACATATATATATATATATTTAAATACTATCATGTATATATATATATATATGTATATATATACATATATATTGTAAGCCAATAATGTAAGCATACATTTGATATATATATATATAAGATTACAAGAAAGATAGTATATAATAAACACATTATATTGAATGTATGCATATATATATGCATAAATGTATATGCCTCTATGTGTAGGTATATTTATATCGATGCATTTGTATGAGCGTGTTCATTCACCAATGTACGCATGTATTGATATACATATACATATGGATACGTGTATATACTATACATATATATATCCACATCCGATTCACATATAACCATTCACAATCACCTTCATATTGATAAGTGTTTACGTGTGGTACATCTATACATGTGCATATACATGTCATTAGATCCCATTGACATGCATTTGCATATATATAAACATACTTACACGTACATCCCACTTGTCAATATAATTGTAATAGTACAAGAAAGATCTCAAAAGCTTAAATGAATAAACTTCACCCAAAAAATGCATGCAGTAGTAACAAGACTCTCAAATGCAGACATATCTGCTAAGGATGGCTTACCAACTTCCCACTTCTATGTCTAGACTCAGCCAAACTACTATGGTGTGTGTATGCTCAGATAGTTTACTTTACTAGTTATTCGACCAAGATCTTCTCCTGAGTGATACTTCCCCTCCACTTGGAGGAATGAACATTTACCTGCAACCACTTACACATGCCTACGACAGTCAGTTGTTCACAAAATATGCCATATACATAATACATCTCCAAGGTTATAATATCAATTCAATAAACTTCCATTTCACTAATTAGAATATCAATTTGATAACCTTCCATTCACATTTATGCAGTATTTTTCCAGGAACTAACATCAACTGATATAACATCATATGAGATAACATAAAATGAGATAACATTCATACTGAGAACACGATACAAGCACAATTTATTCATCTCCAGAATTGACATTACATTCACATTTTACCCTACATAGTAATAGTAAATAGTAATTACACAATTGAGGTGTAACAACTTGTCTACCTTTTCATATAAGACTTTCATATCTCTACCCAACTGATTCTATTTTTCTGCACTAAGATCTTATTTTGATTTTTCCTTATCATCTATTTCCAATTGTATTTGTTTCATGAAATTCTTAAGTTCCAGAATATTTGACTTCATTTGTTTCACTCCACTTATAACATCATCTCTCACTTTCTTTTCTTGTACAAATTCATATGCAATACAAAACCTCTTGACTTTATCCACTTTTGCATTGCCATTTTCCCATTGCATATATTGCACATGTTCCTTCGTAAATTTCTCAAGAGTAGGAACAATCTCTTCACTCAATACATTATCTATCTCATTCACTTTGGTCTAGTTATGTTCAAGTGTTTTTCAAGAGCAGATTCCTATTTCATTACATACTTTCTAGTACATGCTGCTCGAGTTTTGCATTGCCATTTTCCCATTGGGCATACTGCACACACACCTTCCTCAAATTCTCAACAACACAAAGAATATCTTCAATCAATACACTATCTATCTCATTCACTTTTGTTTGCTTCTTTTCAAGTATTTCTACAATAGATTCCTTTGTCAATTCATACATTCTAGTACCTACTGCCTCCAATTTTGCATTGTCACTTGCCCATTGCACATACTTCACATGCTCCTTCCTCAAATTCTCAAGAGCAGGAAGAATCTATTTAGTCAATAAATTATTTATCTCATACACTTTAGTTTGCTTCTTTTCAAGTGTTTTTACATCCATTTCCTTATTCATTCCATACATTCTAGTACTTGTTGCCTCCTCAAGCATTGAAAAGATCTCAAGTTTAATAACATCCAATATTTTCCAACCTTGAATTTTAGGTTTAATAACACCTAATGTTTTCCAACCTTGAATTATAAATAGATAATATGATTGTAATGAAAACCTTTTGTTGTTTAGATAGTATGAATGTAAGAAAAGGCACCTTCAAAATTTACCAAAACTGTTACTTACGATATGAATTGCATTTGGATTTCCTCATATCATTAAAATATAGGTAGATAGGAAAATGTAGTGGGTTGTGAGTTAGTTCATTTTTCTTGTTCAAAGCTCACAGGTGGAGAGTTCGGGGAGGAGTTGCAACTGAAGGATACATAAAAAGTTAACTAGATTTAGGCGAGCGATGACCGACCAATTGGGTGTTTATATTTAGAGGGTTTTACAAAACTATGTGGGTTGCAGGTTCCTTAACACCATATGTTTTCCAACCTCCGACTATTCATAGACAATATGATTGTAATGAAAACATTTTGTTGTTTATATAGTACAAATATAATGAAAGAGACCTTCAAAATATATAAAAAATCTTAGGTAGACTAAAAATTGTGTTTCAATTTCCTCATATCATTAAAATAATGGTAGGTTGGAAAACATTGTGGGTTGTGATTTATATAATTCTACTTGTTCTAATCTCAAGGGTGGAGATTTGTGGGAGGAGTTACAGCTAGGGGATACATAAAACTAACTAGATTCAGCTGAGGGGTGACCAACCAATTGTGTGTTTATGTTTAGAGGGTTTTACAACACTATGTGGGTTGCAAGTTTCTTAACACCATGTGTTTTCCAACCTCAAATTATACATAGACAATATGATTGTAATGATTTTTTTTTTTTTTGTTTAGACAATACAAATGTAATGAAAGGAACCTTCAAAATATATAACAAGTCTTAAGTAGACTAAAAATTGCATTTCAATTTCCTCATATCATTAAAATAGTGGCAGGTTGGAAAACACAGTGGGTTGTGTTTTATATAATTCTACTTGTTCTAAGCTCAAGGGTGGATATTTCAGGGAGGATTTGTAGCTGGGGATACATAAAACTAACCAAATTTAGCTGAGGGGTGACCAACCAATTGGGTGTTTACGTTTAGAAGGTTTTACAACACTTTGTGGGTTGTAGGTTTCTTAACACCTTGCGTTTTCCAACCTTTGATTATACATAGACAATATGATTGTAATGAAAACCTTTTATTGTTTAGATAGTACAAATATAATGAAACACACTTTCAAAATTTATCAAAATAGTTACAGTATGAATTGCATTTGGATTTCCTAATATCATTAAAATATAGGCAGGTAGGAAAACATAGTGGGTTGTGAGTTAGTTCATTCTGCTTGTTCAAAGCTCAAGGGTGGAAATTTCAAGGTGGTGAGTTAGTTTTAAGTTCAAGGATGTTTGATTTCATTTGTTGAACTCCACTTATATCATCATCTCTCACTTTATTTTCTTGCACAAATTCATATGCAATACAAAATATTTTGAGTTTATCCACTTCTTCACTGCCATTTTCCCATTGCACATACGACACATGCTCCTTCCTCAACTTATCAAGAGCAGAAAGAATCTCTCCAGTTAAAAAAATATCTATCTCATTAAGTTTGATCTCCATCTTTTCAAGTGTTTTTCGAGCAGATTCATTTTTGATTTTATAAATTATAGTACCCGTTGCCTCTAGTTTTGCATTGTTTCTTTGTCTTTGAACATACTACACACACTCCTTCCTCAATTTCTCAAGAGCAGGGAGAATATCTTCAGTCAACACATTATCTATCTCATTCACTATGGATTTCAATGTAAGTGACCTTGACAATTTATTACAAGTGTTGTTTACAATTGAAATTGCATTCGAAATTATTCATATGTTTGACAAATAAATGAAAAAAGAAAATGACGGGTTGTATAACATGGTGGGTGTTCAGTTATTTACTTCTTCTTGTTGAAAGGTAAAGGGTCAACAACTTGGGGAGGTCTTGCACATGGGAGACACATCAAACAAATAAAATTGAGGTGATGGGTGACTAACTAGTTAGTTCTTTATGTGTTTAATGACTTCTAAATAGTATGGGGATTGCAAGTTTCATAACACCTAATGTTTTCCAACCTGCAATTTCATAGTGGCATAGGTGAAATTTTAGAGTAGATACTTCATAATAGACATGCTGCCCGCTACAAAAAATAGTTGTTAGTAAGATATGATTTGTATTAATGGAAAGAGATAGTATGATTTCTAAGTTGCACATGATTTGTTAATTGATGTAATGTATTCAAAATTTCACTTTATTTTTTCATCCATAAATTGTGATGAAATATGCAAAGAACAAGGAAATGAACTGAGATTTAGTGTTGCGATGAAACAAATGGTTGCCATTCAATGTTATCTACAATATATCGTTATATTTATTATTTAATTTGTTGGTGTATATGAGTAATCATGCATCATCCCCATTTGAAGAATGTTTCAACCTACACAAGGAAAGTAAATTTGTCAAAGTTTTGTATTAGTCAGAGGGTGAAGATATAAGAAAAAAATGACTATAGACTTCAAAATTGTCAATGTTTGGATGAGATATTTTCATAGTCCATAAATAATATGGGTAAGAAGTTACCCACATATACACGTGCACCACACCCAACTTGTGTTTCTATATTTTTTTATTGTATTGTTCATGTCTATAGGTAAATGCATTTCATTTTTCGTGTTACCATTTTAGGCCACATACAAAGTTGTAGGTTCAATTAAACATTATATTGTTGAAGCTACACAATTGTAGTTTTTTGTGTGTAAGATCTGCTTCTCGTCCTCATTTAAAGTTACACCAAACAAATGGTTGCGATTTTAATTGCAATCTTTATATCCGCTTGGAGGTTCAACTAGACACTGTGTTTTCTAACCTACATTGGCTTACATCATGATTGATAGGAAATTTTACACCTTTATACCTTTCTTGATTCTCTTCATTATTTTTTAATAGATGCAAAAAATGTGTTATTATTTTGGCGTTGCTGGCAACAATGGATGCACAATTTTTTACATAAAAGGTTGTCATAAAAGGTTTTGGTTGACTTCTAGCCTTTCATTTCCATTGACACATGCACATGCACCACAACCAATGTATCTTCCAAAAACAATATATTTGTTGTTGCAACTATAGAAGTAATTACATATTGTTATGCATGTTACACTTGTACACCACATACAAAGTTGCAGGTTGAACCACTCATCGTGTTGTTCAACCTGCACTTTTTTATTTCATGAATTTCTAGATATGCTTTTTCTACTCATGTTAAGTCACCCCAAATATAAGGCTTGATATCAAAACATGCCTACTTAGGTAAACGAGCTTTGTACACTCCATTCACTTTGAGCTCTTAGTTCTATTTTCATGCAGGGTTGCAATTTTACTTGTAGTTTTAATGTCTGCTTAGAGGTTCAACTAGAAACTGTGTTTTCCAACTTCTATTGGCTTACATCATGGTTGTTTGGAAATTTTACACCTTTATGCCTTTCCTTATTCTCTCCATTATTGGTTTATTATTTTGTCAATAGATGTAAAAAACTTGCTATTCTTTTGGCGTTGTTGGTAGCAATGGATGCACATTTTTTTACATAAAAGTTTTTGGTTGACCTCTAATCTTTCATCTCCATTGACAAATACACATGCACCACAACCAACTTATCTTACCAAAATAAAACATTTCTTGTTGTAACTGTAGAAGTAATTACATACAGTTAAGCATGTTACACTTGTATGCTACATACAAAGTTGCAGGTTGAACCACTCATCATGTTGCTGCTCAAACAACACAACATTAATTCAAATGGATGGTTGATTTTCACAACCCTTATCTTTAGGTAAAACAAGTTTGTGTGCCACACCTAAAATGGACTCTTCGTTGAATGTCCATGTATGCTTGCGATTGTACCGCCATTATCTATGTCCACTTGTACATTGAGCTACACACTTCAATTTCCAACCCAAATTTATTTCATATTTTATGCCTAGCTTGATTCAATCTATCACTTATTATTTTCCTCAATAGAAGTTGGAAACCTCCTACCGGTTTCACATTGGTGGCACCAATGCAAGCATATTTTATTTACTTTCAATGAATAATTTGTTTCTTTTGTTTTACGCAATCTACTCTAATTTTAAATGTTCATCTAATTCCTACCTTACCTAGAATAAGGAGAGAATCAAAATGGAAAAAAGGAAGACGATCTAGGGATGCAAGATGTGCAGGATGGATGCTCTCCTTTTTCCTCTTGCAATTTGGAGTGGACTCCTGTTGTCATCGAATAGGATGGGGTCATTGACCTAGTTGCAACAATTCCTCATTGTAGACTCGATGATTTTGTTCATGGTGAAGGGTTGCTTGAAGGTTCTGAAGCTTCATTTTTCTGCCAAAAAAGAGAGAAGATCATCAGGGGTCCCAACAAAAAAAAGTTACAACATAACATTTATGTGGCACAGGTTTGTACCTTTCAACATTCATGTATACGGTCCAATGATATTTTATTCTCTCTTGCTTGAAGATGATTTCAAGATAATGATTTCTTTATAGCTCCTAGTGTGCATAGAGTCTTGAAGACCAGAGGAACAAGCCTCCACCATAGAAAAGGCAATGAATTTTTATAAAAAATTGAGGTTGTCAATGCCACTTCATTGTAAAGGTTATGTATGGTAGACTTGATGTTTTGTATATGATCTTCAAATAAATTTTTCACATCGATGCCAATGGTGAAGTTTTCCATGGAATTAATGACACAAGCAGAGACTTGTGTGTAAATTTCACCCCTAATCTATTCGTAGAGTTCAAATCTATATTGAAATCCTTTTGCTTATGGATGTGAGTGTCAATGCAATAATGGAAAAACACCTCATTGATCCTATTTTTTGTGGCATGATGAGTAAGATAGATGAATTCTGACAAGAAAGGATGTAATGAATACTTGGTGAAAGGTGCACTCTATTCATGCACAAAAACACACATATGATTCATCAAGTGTCATAATGTGGAATGCATAGGACAAAGACAACTTCTTCTACTTTTAGCAATCCCATGGAAATGATATGTATTTTTTTTTATCATGGTTTAGATTCCATGGATGCTAGATATGATGGTTCACAATTCACACAATTCAGTCATCTCCATGGATTCCACGTTTTCCACTAAAAAATATGGGGTGAGGCAGTAGAAACATCGACGAATACTTATTCGTCTTTCCAATGATCTTATTAGCTATATACTTGACAATGCTCTTGCTGATTTGTTATTTCTATAGTACAAATTGTATACTTTTCTCATTTTTGACGAGCAACAAAGTGATGTGCCTATTGCATGGGCAGTCTCCTTGCGGAATTTTTTCTCACTGGCTATACACGGTGCATGCATGTGGAAGAAGAGCCAGAATCGGCTGGAGAATCAATTATTTTTTGATCAATGATGCCACTGTAGAAATTTAGGCCATACAATAAGTGCATGTTTTGGTTGGTTTGTGTACCTTTCTCATTTGCTATTGATTTTCAATGCCACTTTGTCATGCAAATCAACGTTAAACAACATCCTTTGTATTATCTATTAGGGTTGTCTTTGGATGTCATGTGCTTCTATGCATTTTGCACATTCAAAGGGCTTGGATGAAGAATGTACATAAGTACATAGCCAAGGATAGGGCAATGGAAATATTTCACAAACTTGGCATGATCATGATGGTGATCGGTGATAGTGAAGATAACATTACCCAACTATTGAACAATTTCTTTGAGGTGTTCAATGATCAATTTTGGTTTTTATTATACTTCAAGAAGATTTGGTGCAAAGGAGATGGTCGAATTAGGAGTTGAAAATTTCTATCACCTCGTTTGATTCTCACTATTCACATTCTTTGATGTTACCTCTAATATGTTGTAGTTTACTTCACTCTTGCTTATTTTTGTAGCCATGTGGGCAAAAAATTATAGATTATTCCCACATGCCAACTATGATACAAATGTTTCCATCGAGTCATACCATTGGACATTGAAAACTCAATACTTATGTGATTGAAAAAATGCATAAGGAAAATAGACTATTTGTATTACACGCGTGTATAAAATAGAACCATTCTTTAGGAAAAAGCAAGTTGTAGCATCATGGTTTTTTGACTAACTATAAGATTCAAAATATTAAATCTAGTTTAGAGAGGGTGAAGGAAATTCTGGATGATGATTCTGTTCTGGATGAAACACATCTTGGATGGCATTGGGTGAAAAGTCAAAGTAGGTGCAAACTCTACCTGGTTCAAAAATTTGGCGACCACCTTTTTGTTTATGAGTGCCCTTGGAGTTTGTAGGGGAATAATTGCAAATATGTCCTTAAGGTTGTCAAACTGATTAAAATATCATCTAACATTGAAGGGGTGCTCCAAGGTAAGTGAATTTAAATTTGAAGTACATTACTTTATGGGAGACAATTGTGTTTTGTATTTTCTACCGCCTAATACAAGTTTCTTATATGTTGTCATTTAGATGACAGACGTGAAGCCATTGATAGAGGGACAAATTTGAATGAGACATTGTTACAAAGGGGCATCCAAGAAAATAGTCCTAATATACTCACCCCTACACCCCTACACAAGCTCCTTCTATCAATAACGAACATGATGTACATTTACATAAAATGTGTATTTGGAATGGCACAAATCAAATCTTGAAGAAAGTGATGTGTACACCACCCCAGTGTCTACACCGAGTACAATCATATGAACAATGTATTGAGAGATTTCTACAGGATCTGCAACAATAAAATGCATTGCCATTTGAGTTCATTCAAGATCCCAATGTAGCTACAACTAGGATTGTTCACATGCGTCCATGGTTTGGTGCAAGAAAGGATCATCCTCGACGTGCAACCCACTGCAGGGAGCATATTGCACAACATTTAGACCGTTGAACTCCTACGTGTGTGACTCCTTTCCCTTGTCTAGAGATAATAGCATTAATATAAATGCCAATATGTAATGCAACACGTTAGGCACACTTACTATGGATGGGCCAGAGAAGACGACATCTAATACAGGTGTGAATGAGAAAACTTGTTTCAATTTCTACATTGTAATAGGAATTGTATTACAGATTCCTTTCCCCATTAACTGACTTCTACCACCTCATAAAATTTTTTAACTTTTTTTAATCTTTTTTGTTCTGTTTAGCATTCAAATGTGTGGAAATGATTCCTTGTCAATGATTATCTTTCTCGAGTGTGAAGCCAATGGAAGGTATGGTTCCAATTTAACAACTATAAATAGGTAAGTCCATTTTTTGGTATGAAATTATGCAATAGCATGCTTCCATATAAAATTTTGACTATGGTGATAGGCTGATGTCAACCAATGTGCGTTGACTCTGGTGCTTTTTGAAGAGTTACTGAGGAGTACAAAATCATACATTAGTGAATCCCTTGCCTATAGATAAGAATTCCTTCCTTTAAATGATGTGTTTTGGAATGTCTTATACATGACTATTTTAAGATGATTCTTTTAACAAGTTATTTACAATACTTTTCTACATTTTAAGATATGACTTTCATGTCTCCATTTGATTGATTCTATTTTTTTGAACTTAGATTTGATTTTTCCTTTTCATTAGCATCTATTTGTAGTTGTATTTGTTCCATGGAATTATTAAGTTCAAAAATATTTGAATTCATTTGGTCTACACATATAGCATCATCTCTCACTTTCTTTCCCTGCATAAATTCATGTGCAATACAAACCTCTTCAGTTTATCCACTTCTGCATTTCTAATTGCCCATTCCATAGACTACACAAGCACCTTCCTTAACTTCTCAAGAGCATGAAGGATATCTTCAGTCAAAAGATTATCTATCTCACTCACTCTGGTCTACTTCTTTTCAAGTGTTTTTACAAATGTTTCCTTTTTCATTTCATAAATTCTAACCTATTTTTTATTGTCTTCCAAAATATTTTTCATATCTTTTACTTTAATATTTGAAGCAATTGGTCTCTCATTAGCCTTTAGGATAGCATTATCCATTTTTTGGATAGAGTATTCAATATCTTCAATAGTGTTATGTAGCTTTGTAGTTGCTTTTTGGTTAGCATTGTGAGTGTATTTCTAATTAGAGAATGTAGTTGTATCTTTTGAAAAAGTTGTTCACACAAGTTGTTTATAATTTTCACATCAGAGTTTCATGTCTCCACCAAACTGATTATGTTTTTCTACACTGGCATTTATCTGACATCAGAAAATTTTCACTCAATACATTATCTATCTCACTCACTTTGCTCTACTTCTTTTCAAGTGTTTTATTTTTTTATTTCATGCATTCTAGTACCTGCTGCTCCAATTGTGTGTTTCCATTTTCCCATTGCACATACTACATAGGATCCTTAACTTCTAAAGAGAAGGAAGAATTTGTTCAATCAATACATTATCTATCTCATTCACTATGGTTTGATTCTTTTCAAGTGTTTTCAGAGAAGATTCATTTTTCATTCCTTGCATTCTAGTACCTACTGCCTCTAATTCTGCATTGCCATTTTCCCATTGCACATACTGCACACGCTCCTTCTTCAACTTCTCAAGAGCATGAAAATATCTCCACTCAATACATTATATATCTCATTCACTTTGGTTTGCTTCTTTTCAAGTGTTTTCATAGCAGATTTCTTTTTCATTTCAGGTATTCTAGTACATGTTGCTCCCGTTGTACCACATCTGTTTGTTTGAGAAAAAAATGAATTTCAATTTCTTCGTATGATTGAAAAAAATGTGTAAAAATATTGGTAGGGTGGAAAACACGGTGGGTTCTGTGTTATTTAGTTCTGCTTGGTCAAAGCTCAACTTCTCAAGAACAGGTAGAATCTCTTACTCTAATACATGAACCTTGGACATGCACCACATTTGTTTGTTGGAGCAAAAATTGCATTTCAATTTCTTCATATGTAAAATAAAAAAATGCACAAAAATATTAATAGGATGGAAAACATGGTGGGTTGTGTGTTATTTATTTCTACTTGTTCTAATTCTGCTTGATATGGTCAATATGTGAAATCTAATAATTTCTTTGGTGCAGGTATACAAGATGTCACGTAATGCACATACATGGGTCTCTAGTTGGTTGACCAACAACCACCAGAATCTTCCATGTAATGTCCTCGCTTGGATAGAGGAATTCAGTCTCCCGTATAGGTTGAGGGAGAAGCTATTAAGGAGAATTGACAGAAATGGGCCAAAGTGCGGTGACATAAAATTTAATAATTATGCTCATTACTTTAAGTGCCTCTATGATCTATGGGTAAAAATGAGCTCAGACATTAAATATCATAATCTACAAATAGAGATTATAGATTTCTGTGATTGGCCATTTCGTCTTTACAAAGAGCGTCAAGACCTTTTCCTAGCTAGATGCATTTGGAAGGTATCCATTAAAGCAATAGTAATTATCAAAAAGAACAGTCTTACCAACGAGCCGAGCATGAAATTCATGATATTTCTTGAGGGGGAATGTCAAATTATTTCTCACAAGGGTCCTGTTGAGGAATGGTTGCTTGTTGTCTTCAAATTGAACTATACCATCAGGTTCGAGGTGCACAGTGTGATACCGTCATTTAGGCTGTTACATGCAAATTATGGGATACCTATATTGTATGTAGTTAAGTCTAACTTGAAAATCAGAGTGCAGAAAATTCAAGTCTTGATAGTGATAATGCATTGTTACCTGTTCATAAATGGTTGACCTAGTGACAATGTTTACAAACTATTTAGTTATTATAACCAATATTTGTGAAATTGTTAGTCACAAATGTCTACAAAGTTTTCACACATTGTATATATGAGTATATCCAATTTAAATAGCTTTATGATGTCATTAGCAATTAAATCACACTCATTGTCATGTGTTATATTTATATTGTTGTTTGGAACTTTTATGGACAATAAATAAATAACACACTATGTTTACCATAACGGATATGATTTATAGTTTTTTGTAATGATTAGTTATCTATTACATATGATTTTTTCAGATTTTGTAGATGGATAAATAACTACACTTACTTGTTTCATATGATATTTATGTTGTTTTCTTATATCCATGTCAGATTCCCTTATTATTAAAATATCTTCTTTCCCTTGGTATGGTATGACTTTATAACCTAATGAAATAGGCACCCCTCTTGGAATAAAATGATCAACCATGCACAACAAAAGAGAACATATTTAACACATAGATCACAAGTAGAACATTTAATTTACTGTATGTCAAGAATTAATATTTTATCCAAGGAGAATTTATAGTAATAATTAAGAGTTCTTATGGTAAAATTGTATTTTATATACACACATTTTATACTTTTGCAAAGACACAATAAGCTTGACATTATATTGACAACTAAAGGCATTGCAATGTCCCCAAATTTTATACAAAAAAGCACAAGTAATATACTTAATGAATATAACAAGGCTCAATACCTTTTGGATATGATTAAGGACTTGACATTCAAAAGTTAATTGCACATAATGGTACAAATTAAAAGAAGTGAAAAAATAAAGATAACATGTTTTATACTTTATATAAAATATTCAACACTTTATAAAGATGATGGAGAATCCAAAAGCGTAAGATAAATATTGAATAAACCAAAAATAGTTTACATTCATGGTAATTTCAGAATTCACATGGTGGAAAACACCAAGTGTTAAGAAGCCTACCACCCACATGCTCTTGTGAAACCTTGTACACGAAACAACCCCATTGGTTACTCACCCCTTAGGTGAATTTGGATAGTTTTATGCATCCCCCACCTGCAACTCCTCCTCTCCTCCCTGCCCTATAGCTTTGAAGTTACAAAAGGAAATAATTGACAAGGGGTAGTGCATTTTCCAACACTGCAAATAATGTGAGCATTTTTTTGTTCCAATCATATGAAAAAAGTGGAATGCCATTTTTACTGTACCAAAGATTTGTTCTAAAATTTAAATGTGGACTTTATTACATTCTTGGTGCATATTTAACATAAACTTTTAATTACATTCATACTATTTTCTAAACCTCTAGGTTGGAAAACACAGGGTGTTGTAAACCCTGCAACCCACATGTTGTCTTAAAAACCTATACATGTTAGAACCCAATTGGTTTCTCACTTGAAACTAAATTTTCTATTTTTTACATATCACCCACCTACAACTACTCCACCCTTTAGTGTTAAACATGCAAAATGAATTAAAGGACAACCCACATTGTGTGTCCCCACCTCCAATTATATTATGCATTCATTTTACAATCATATGAAGAAATTGCAACACACACGGTAATAGAATGCAAATGAAAAATGATTATGCTCTAAAAACACTTGAAATGAAGCAAACCAAAGTGAACGAGATAGATAATGTATTGAATGAAAACATTGTTCCTGCTCTTGAGAAGTTGAGGAAGGAGCGTGTGCAATATGTGCAACGGGAAAATGACAATACGAAAGTGGATAAAGTGAAGAGGATTTGTATTGCATAAGAATTTGTGGAAGCAGAGAAAGTGAGAGATGATGGTATATGTGGAGTTAGAGAAATGAAGTCAAAGACTATTGAACTTTAGAATTTCATGGAACAAATACAATTGGAAATAGATGTTAAGGAGAAGGCAATATCAAATGTACTTGCACAAATAGAGAATCAAACAAGTTTTCTAAAGAACTTGTTAAAAGAAACATCTGCATTTTGTAATAAGAAAGACACTCCCAAAGCTGATCAAAAAGCAACTACAAAGCTACATAATAGTAGTTAGAAAAGGAATTAAAAGATAAGAATATTTCATCATCGAAAGAAAATGAGGTTAATTAACGTTGTTGAGAGAGGAAGTTGAGAAAATAAGGACAACAATGGAAGGTGTTGCTTATGAAGGAGGGTGCATGGAGTGATTATAGAATGAGAATTTGCAAGAATTTGATGGTGTTCAAAAGTTGAAGGCTGATAACATGCACCTCAAGGCTCAATTAATAAATGTTCAACTTACCAATAATGATCATATAAGGCATATTCAAAGATCAAAAGTGAAATGTGTTGTTGCACAACTTATGAAAGTATAAATTACATGAATGGTTAAATTTTGCATTGACTAAAGAGATCCTTTGTGCTCTTGAGAAGTTGAGGAAGGTGCATGTGCAACATGTGGAATGGGAAAATGGCAATGCAAAAGTGGATAAATTGAAGAGGTTTTGTATTGCACATGAATTTATGTAGGAAAAGAAAGTGAGAGATGATGATGTAAGTGCAGTTGACCAAATGAATTCAAAGATTCTTGAACTTAAGGCTTCCATGGAACAAATACAACTACAAATAGATGATAAGGAGAAATTGGGGGTTGGAAGAAAGTGGGTGTTATGAAACTTGCAACCCATAGATCATTGAAAAACCCTCTACATATAACAATCTAATTAGCTAGTCACCCCTCAACTCAATTTGCTTAGTTTTATGTTTTGAATTAGATGAAGAAAGTGAAATGCATTTTTTACTCTAACTAAGAGTTGTTTTGAATTTTGAAGGTGGAATTGATTGCATTATTAGAGTGTGCAAAACATAAAATTTTCATTACACTCGCACTATTTTTTCAATTGTAGGTTGGAAAACATAGGGTGTTATAAAACCTACAACCCACATGTTGTTTAAAAACCCACTACACGTAAACAACCTAATTGGTTAGTCACCCCTTAGGTCAATGACCTAATTTTCATATCAAACATCCACAAATAACATTTAACACCATTATTCATTTGTAAGTATCCATGATGAGAAAAATAGTTACCCACATATATACATACACATAACATAACATTTATTATTATACTCTAATGAATACCATGTATGCAATTAGTCTATTCAATACCAATGACTAATATATTCAAAATTGTTGACCTCAAACGATTTAAATTTCAACTTTTTTCTTTCATTTATAAGCAAGCCACCATAAACAATAAGACTTCGAGTGGCAGTGCCTACCATTATTTCAAATTGTTTATAATTTAATTATAGAGGGAAATAAAAAATTATGATATGAAATTTATAACAACATAATGTTTAAACATATGAAAATAATATATGTCTACACCATAATTGTTCAATAATTAAATGATGAAAGCCACAATGCACAATGAGTATTATCATCCTATCTCATCATCTCCTACACTACCTATTCTTAGCAATTGAGGAGATGCCTTTGTAAAAACCTTTACGCCTCTTTGGGTTCTTGTGCATTTTAGGAGGGGTGATTCCATTTCCATGAACCCTCACAAATGAACGTGAACCAATAGATTTTTGGAGAGGTTGTGCTTTGACCTTCACACTTATGATACCTTCATCCTATAAGAAACACTTTGAACAATTAACATATGGATGTAAACAAATATAAGATAATATATACAACAAGAAATCATTTATATGTACCTCTGAAAGATAAGGCCTCAAGTAAAAAAGCTTCCATATCATAAAGCTTCCCTCAAATTCTTTAACAATCTGTGTGAAAGCACTAGGATAAGGTAGTCTACAGTCACCAACAATGGTCTTAACAATGTTGACTCTCACACAACCTTGTGAGACTGGAATGTTGTGGAAAAAAAAATCTAGTCACATCATTTACAATGTCGTTACCAACCAATATACATCACTAGGTAAGGGTCAACGTGATCATTGACCTTAAAAGAGATGCCCTCACTATCTATCTCTCTTCATCAGTAAGATTTGGCTGCAATGGAAATGTCATTAACATCAATCATAATCTAAGTCATAGTAAAGGATTCATAAATAAATTGGAACAAAATCATGGAAGTGTGTGGTGTTAGTATTGATATAGATGGTAGGCCATTTCTCTCCCCATCCCCATGTCCATATTTATTGCTATATCCCCCTTGCAGGCTAGTTCTCTCCCTATCCCTGTGTCCATCTTTATTACCCTCTCCCACTTCCATTGCAAATACATCACCAATAAGCTCAAGGACCATTTTTTTGGCAGACCACACACATCCAATAACATTATTATCCTTCAAAACATGGCACAGGTGTGAGAAGACAAAGAAGAAAATCAAACTTTACAAATTCAAACAATAATACAAAAATATATGTGTATAATATTAAATGAAAATGCACACTTCAGATAGCTGAAGTCATAGGAATCTAATGAACACCTTCTTCTTTCTTTGATCATTACGATTGAGTATTTCTCCTCAATGTTGTACAATATACTTATCACCATCCTAGGAGGGAAAATTCCAACCAAACCCAAATAAGCTCACAATGTATAAATAAATCTCGGTTTTTGATATATATTCATTGTTATAATGCAATACATGCCAGACATTTCACAATAGGAGATACTTACAAACATGTCAGTTTGAAACTGCCATTTCCAATAATATATGTACACAAGGAAAGGAGATACCACACTTCAGATTGGTGAATTCATAGGAATTCACTACTCACCTCAATATTTGTTTTCCCACTTCTTTTTCAACTTTTTTTCTCGTACTTAAGAAAGAGGAGTATGTTCATCCTAGTACAAAAATGCGAAAAAATGTTAAAAAAATTAATAATACCCAATATCTACCCCCAATCAATAAATCAAAATAGATACTTATTGATTCACTTGCCACTTGTTTGATCCCCTCTATAGGAACCCTTTCTTCTTTGTTGCACTCTTGAGGCACATTTTCTAGTCCCAAATGGACACTACCCTGCTCATGCCCACCACTTCGTTGTTCATCCTTACCTTGTAATAGCAAGAATTGAAATGTCACATCAAATTCAAATGCATGCAACCAATTTATTAAAATAATAAAAACAACCATTAAACAATTTTTTTTGAAATCATTGTTTCTTCTAGTTTCTTCATGTCAAGGCACCTTGAAAACTTTGACTATCTATGCTACTTCTTCTTCTCAATGTTAGAATGAAGGTTGGGAGGAACAAAATCATCTTGTGCTTTCATGGGCACTGCTTTATCTTCCAAATCAACAGTACCCTGCTCGGGGCCAACATTCACTTCTTGATCATCACCTTGTCATGTCATATAAGTTAACGTTAAGTGAACCTTGTATGCATCAAAACAAAAATGAGCCAACCAAAATTTAGATTTAATAGTTCAATTCCACATTACCATTCCACCCATTCTATTTTTCTCCTATAACAACAAAATTCTTTTCCTTCTTTCCTCCTTCCTCTCCTCACTGTTGTATAACCACATTTCATCTATCACCTCCTCCTCTGCTTTCAGAGGAAGTTGATGGTAGTGTTCTTTACCATAATTTTTGTAGACCCTTTCAATAACACGCTTGTGTTGGATAGTATACTGTAGCTTCAATGGGTACTCCATATTATCCACCTTCTTTTGAAGATACATTTTCAATTTGTCAGGGGGAGGAGGCGGGTGTTTTGGCTGCCCCCTTGATGCACTTTAGCCATGATTTTGTGGTGTGAGAAAAGGACAGTGATGATCCAACACCCTATGCATGTTGAACACTTTCCAATCCCAAAATTTTCTCGTACATGTACCATATATATAGTAATATACATGTATCCCCTTCTCCACTTCTTTTCTATATTCAACAACAACCTCCACAACAAATTCAAAAAATAAAATAGCTTAATATATTTGATATTAAAATAAATTGAATGCATAACATATACACATAGCCAAATGATGTAATAATTGAGTTATTATATCTACCTTCCTGTCATCCACATCAACCCATGCTTCATTCACACCCTCCTCATCCTTGAGGTTGTTCTCTACATCCTATTCTTCTTCGTCATGGACTATGACAAGAGTGTGATTGTCTCCCCAATTATCAACCTGGATAGAAGGAATGATATACTATAAAAATCAACATATTCATAGTAGAAATGAAATTGTAAAGAATTTTGATTGATGCATGATCTAAGGAAAGAGTAATTGGAAGTTCACAATCAATTATCGAACACATCACTGCCTCAACATTCAATGCTCTCCTAAAATGAGGGGATGTCCTCTATACAACCTTTCCTAACTCCTAATTAAAACATTCCCAGTTTTAAATCAACATCATAACTATTTGTCAAAGATTAAAATTAAACATTTGAATGCATCTTGTAATTAGCGGATCTTACCAACATGTTTGTCGAACGAGATCGTCCCGAAGGAGATGTGCCTACACAACCTATTAGGTGGGTCGACCACCTCAAAAAAATTGGTCACTATAAAAATAACTTTATCTTTTTAAGTACGCATCCCTAGTCGGTTATAAAATGTAAAAAAATTGCAAGTGTTATTGACAATTAAAGTTCCAAACTTTATTGCACCGTATGTTGTAAGCAAGCATATATTTTTTCAATCTCAAGAGGAAATTGAAACACAATTTTTAGTCTACCTAAGAGTTGTGATAAATTTTAAAGGCGACTTTCATTATATTCATTTTTTATAAATAAAAAAAGGTTTTCAATACATTCATATTGTCAAAAAAATTACAAGTTGGAAAAGATATGGTGTTATGAAACCTACAACCCACATAGTGTTGTAAAACCCTGTTGGAAAAATAAGGATAGACAACTGAGAGGGGGGTGAATCAATTGTTATAGAATTTATACTTATTCAACCTTAATCAACCTTTAATCTCAGACCTGATAATTAATAGTGAAAACATAAATCAACAAGACATCAGAAACACATGAACACCAAGATTTTTATACTTGGAAACCATGTTAGGGGAAAAACTACGGTGGATGTTAGTCCACAAGATTATACCCTGTTAGAACTATAATGAAAGAAATAAATGGGGAATGCACTTGCATTCAGGAAAATTACCTAGAGCTCACTCTTCAAAGGGAAGGCTCACCGCCTTACATAAAATAATCAGATTAAATCCATTTGATGAGGTTGAATAAAGAAATTAGCTTGTACAAAATCTTGATGACAGTTCTAGTTAAGCACAAGAATACTTCTTCACACTCTGATCTGAAATCAAATGATCTGATCTTTATTCACACACTTCACATACATTCACCGAGAATACACCACACACACACACTTCAAAATGAAGAAAAAATTGTTATATATTTTCTACATGAATTTACATCAACAACTCTGTCGGCCACAAATAAAGAATAAATTACAATTGTTGGCCCAATTCATGAACAAATCTCAATGTGCACCAACCTAAGTCAATCACATATTAATGAAGACCTAAATCAACATCCTCAAAAAAACCAAACAATAAAAGATTAATCCATAAGGATCCACAACACGCTACCACCATCATGTCGATCAAGAACATAAAGACTTCAAGCACACAAAGGAAAATCTTCGATCGCGAGAACACCGATCAATGCAAACATACCAAAATGATAGATCACAATCTAGAAACATCACTGAACATCTCAAGAGCATACACAAAAACTCAATTCATCAAAATTGCATTTTCTTCTTCCAAAAACACTTTCTACAATAAGAGAACAACTATAGGAGCACAAAAATTCATAACTTTCTGCAATCTTGATGCGCACCATTGAAACTTCTAGACAACATACTAGACAGGATCAACAACAAACCCTTTAATGCATGCCTTCTGACCATCAACGTACAAAAATTTCCATCACTCTGACCTTCTCAGTTTCACAAAAAGCCTGCAATATATTTATTACAATTTTCTCAATATCTTCGACATATACAACCTTCAATCCATTAATGCTAATAGTGTTGACATCAATGAAAACCACATATCAATAAAATAACCTCAGTATCCAACAATCTCCCCCTTTGGAATTGATGGCAACACATAATGTGAAAAAAATACCATCAACACAACTAACTCTTCTCACAGTACTCTTCTCCTCTTTTGTTCTACACTTCTCCCCCTTATAGTACACGGTTTTTCACATTACACTTCTCCCCCTTATATTACACAGTTTTTCACATTACACTTCTCCCCCTTTGACATCAATGGAAAAGGTATACAAGCTTTGAACTACATATCATTTGAATCATTTGACTACTCCCCTTAAGTAGCAGCCACCACAACATCAATCCGAAACAAAATCTCACTATAAGTGCACGGATTGATGCAAAGAATTGCATCTTAGTTCATATTAGGAGGGGAAATCACCCCTAACTTACCTCTAAGATACTCAAAAGTATCCTTAGGCAACAATTTAGTAAAGATATCTGCAATTTGTTCCTTAGTGGGCACATATTCCAATCTGACCTCTTTATCACTCACCTTGTCTCTCAAAAAGTGATACTTGATAGATATATGTTTTGTCTTTGAGTGTAGCATCAGATTCTTAGAAATGTTTATGGCACTTGAATTGTCACAAAATATAGCAATAGGCTCAGTATACTCAATTTTGATAACTCCCAGCATCTGTTTCATCCACAACACTTGAGTGCAATTGTTTGCAATAGAAATATATTCTGCCTCAACAATAGATAAGGAAATGGAGTTCTTCTTTTTACTTAGCCAAGACACCAACTTCTTCCCCAAGAAGAATGCACCACCACTTGTACTTTTCCTGTCATCCACATCTCCTACCCAATATGCATATGTAAAGGAATTTAGAGTAAGATCATCATCCTTAGGATACCAAAGACTGTAATCAACTATTCCTTTTAAGTATCTGAAAATTATTTTTACTGTAGTCACATGTGATTCCGTCAGATCAACTTGATATCTAGCAACCATGCACACATCATTTATGATGTCTAGTCTGGTTTGAGTCAAATAAATAAATCCACCAATCATTGACCTATATCTTGTTTGATTAGCCTTAGGAGAATCATCATTTTGTGTTAACTTGCATCTGGTTACCATGGGTGTACCAACTGGTTTTGCGTCTTCCATGCCAAAAATTTTCAGTAAATCTCTTACATCATCTAGCCGAGTTATTTGCAATCCTAAAAAGAATTTCAATTCTCCTATCATTGACATTTAAAATTCACTTTTCATTTCATCAGCAAACTTCATACATAGGTCATCATCACCTTCAAAAATGATGTCATCAACAAAAACTTCAATTATCAATTCTTTATCCTGATCCAACTTGAAATACAGATTGTTGTCAGTAGTACCTTTATTGAATCCAAGCTTCAACAAGTATTTATCAGTCTAGCATACTAGGCTCTAGGTGCTTGCTTGAGTCCATATAGATCTTTCTTCAATCGACAAACCATATCTTTTTCATCAGTCAGTTGAAAGCCATCTGATTGTTCAATATATACCTCTTCTTCTAATTCACCATTCAAAAATGTTGACTTCACATCCATTTGATAGAATTTGTAATTCTTGAAAGTAGCATAAGAAAGAAACAACCTTACAAATTCAATTATAGTAACAGGGGTAAATGTTTCTTCAAAATCAATACCTTCCATCTGTGAATACCCTTTACATACCAGTCTTGCTTTATTCCTGATCACTTCACCTTGTTCATTCAGCTTATTCTGAAAGTCCCATTTGGTTCCAATCACATTTTTGTCTTGAGGTCTAGGAAAAAGAATCCATGTATCATTTCTCTCTATCTACATTAGTTCTTCCTTCATTGCTTCCATCCAATATTCATCTTTACATGCTTCATTGACATTGCTAGGCTCAATCTTGGATATCGGACAATATTCTTCTACAATTCTTCTTCTAGTCTGTACACCTTTGTTCTTGTCTCCTATGATTTGACTTTCAGAATGACTTCACTTTACATATCTTGGAATTTTGGGTTCTTCTGTTCTTTCTTCTACATTTCCATTGTCTTCTCCTTCATGATTTTCTTGATTCACCATAACAATTTGAACTTGATTATGTGTCTGCACATTCTTTCCATTCTCAATATTATCTTGGTCATCTGAATCATATCCACAATACCTGGATGATCTGATAGTGTCTTCATCAACTCTAACATTTGCACTTTCAACTATTTTCTTCAATCTTCTATTGTAACACCGGTAGGATTTTCTCTTAGTAGAGTAACCTAGAAAGATTCCTTCATCACTTCTAACTTCAAACTTTCCTATATCTTCATCTCTTTTGATATAACATCTACTTCCATAGGTTTTAAAATATTTAACAGTAGGCTTATAACCAAACCACAACTCAAAATAAGTCCTACCAAAATTACCATTGACATTCGCCCGATTGATAGTATACACAGTAGTGATTTCAACTTCTCAAATAGATATGAGGAACATTACTTTCCAACATCATAGTTCTGGCAGCATCTAATTTTTTTTCTATTCTTTCTCTCAACAACTCTATTCTATTGCGGGGTCCGAGGAGCAGATAACTGTCTTTTTATTCCATGCTCTTCACAAAATGAATTGAACTCCCGGGAAGTGAATTCACCACCTTTGTCTGATCTCAAACATTTGATCTTCAAACTTGTCTCATTCTTTGCCATCACTTTGAAGCTTTTGAATTTCTCTTAAGAAAGCAACCCATACCATTCTAGAATAATCAATAAGCAACATAAAGTACCTTTCTCCTTGTAGACTTCTGATTCTGGATGGACCATATAGATCAGTATGTGCCAAATCCAATACTCCATTGGAATGATGCCATTTTCTCTGAAATGAAATTCTTGTCTGTTTTCCCATCTGACATCCTTGCATATAGTGTTAGTAGGCTTCACTAACTTAGGTAGATCTCTGTCTTCTTGTGTGGAGATTATTTTGAAAATGTTATCAAAATTCACATGACACAACCTTCTATGCCATAACCAACTTACATCGGCTTGAGCAATCAAACAAATTTCACTAGTAGCATTTAAGTGAAAAATATTACCTCTTGTCTTTTTATCTGAAGCAATCACATTTCCGGAGCTTCCCAGTATCTTGCACTTACCATCTTTGAACTAAAGATTGTAACCTTTGTCAACCATCTGTCCAACACTCAACAAATTATGCTTCAAACCTTCAACATATAGGAAATCATTAGTATTACATTTACCACCAAGAGAAATAGTGCCTCTGCCGAAAATCACACCAACATTGTTACCTCCAAATCTTACAACACCACCATCATATTTTTCCAATCTTAGAAACTTGTTTTTGTGACCAGTCATATGATGTGAGAATTCGTTGTCAATCACCCACTCATCCTTCTCATCAATCCTGGCTGCAAGAGCTTTCTCAATGTTTAGATTACTAGCCGATTCAATGAACACCAGACCATTTTCCTTGATAGAAATGAATACCCATTCATCTTCATTTCCAGTTTCTTTATTGGATTCATCATCAGTAACACCTTCTTCAACATAATAACATTTCTTTTGAAATCTAGACTTATCATGTTTATACTTAGAAACTTTTTCAGGACACCTTGATGCAAAATGAACTATCTTACTACAAGTGAAACATTTAATAGGAAACTTTCCTTTGTACTTACCTTGTCCTCTAGCTTCTCTTTTCAAAACCAGTGCTTCCAATTCTTCTAGCTCTCTTTCTTCATCTTCAATCAATTTCATTTCATCTTCATACTTGAATGTTTTCCTGGAGCTCTCTCCCGGATCATATCTCTGTTGGATTTTTTCGGATACAGTAGCTTTGAATGAAAAGTCTGTCTTAGGAGAAGATTCACCAAATTCACTCAACTCAAAGGAAACAATTTTTTCAATCAACATGTCTCTTGTTACATTTTTTATTTTCTTGAGCTCTTCAATAGCATGAGATTTTGTTTTGTAAGAAGTAGGCATAGATCTATGTATTTTAGCCACAATCTCATCTTCTTCCAAGATTCCACCGGCACATCTAATGCCCATCACTAGTTCATTTACCTTTTACATGAAATAAAAAATGTTTTCATCTTCAATCATCTTCATGTTCTCCCACTTGCCTTTCAGACTTTGTAACTTAGCAAATTTCACTAGTGCATCTCCTTCATACAATGTTTCCAAATTTTCTAGATCTCATGTGCAATCTTTAGACCTATCACATTCATCATCTCTATATCTATCAAATCATTTAGCAATGCTTCTATAGCCTTGGTATTAGTTTTTTCTTCTTTGATCTCATCAACAATAGAGGGACCATTCTGAGTAATAGTATATGCATTCTTTGTAATCTTCTAGAAAGGCTCACCAATGCACTTCAATGACACTTCATTATGAATTGACATAGGCAGTAGTTTTTACCATCAAATCTAGGACTATCCTTCTTGTATGATGCCATATCAGATCACCTCAAGCTATTAAAATTCTTCAGAGGAACTAGCTCTGATACCAATTGTTGGCAAAACAAGGATAAACAACTGAGAGGGGGGGTGAATTAGTTGTTATAGAATTTAAACTTATTCAATCTTAATCAACCTTTAATCTAAGATCTGATAATTAACAGTGAAAACATAAATCAACAATGCATCAGAAACACATGAACACCAAGATTTTTATACGTGGAAACCCTGTTAGGGGAAAAACCATGATGGATATTAGTCCACAAGATTATACCCTGTTAGAAGTATAATGAAAGAAATGAATGGGGAATGCACTTGCATTCAGGCACACTACCTAGAGCTCACTGCTCAAAGGGAAGGCTCACTAACTTACATAAAATAATTAGAGTAAACCCATCTTATGAGGTTGAACTGAGAAATTAGCTTCTACAAAAGCTTGATGATAGTTCTAGTTAAGCACAAGAATAATTCTTCACTCTTCGCTCGAACTTCTTCACACTCTGCTCTGAAATCAAATGATCTAATATTTATTTGAACTTTCACATACATTCACCAAGCATACACCACACACACACACTTCAAAATGAAGAAACAATCATTCTTATATACCTGCTACATGAATTGACATCAACAACTCTGTCGGCCACAAATAAAGAATAAATTACAACTATCGGCCCAATTCATGAACAAATCTCAATGTGCACCAACCTAAGTTGGTCACATAGTAATGAAGACCTAAATCAACATCCTCAAACAAACCAAACAATAAAAGATTAATCCATAAGGATCCACAACACACTACCACCATCATGTCGGCCAAGAACATAAATACTTCGAGCACACAAAGGAAAATATTCGATTACGAGAACATCGATCAATGCAAACATACCACAATGATAGAGAATGATATAGAAACATCATTGAACATATCAAGAGAATACACACCAACTCAATTCATTGGAATCACATTTTATTCTTCCAGAAACACTTGCTATAATAACATAATAACTGTAGGAGCACAAAACTTCATAACTTTCTTCAATCTTGATGTGCACCACTAAAACTTCCAGACAACATACTAGATAGGCTCAACAACAAACCCTTTAATGCACGCCTTCTGAACATCAACGTACAAAAATTTCCATCACTCTGACCTTCTCAACTTCATAGACTGCCTGCAATATATTTATTACAATTCTCAATATCCTCGACATATACAACCTTCAATCCATTAATGCTAATAGTGTTGACATCAATGAAAACCACATATGAACAACATAACCTTGTTATCCAAAAAACCCTATACACATAACAACCCAATTGGTTAATCACTCCTCAGCTCGATTTGGTTTGAATTATGTGCCCCCCACCTCCAGAATGAAATAACTCACAACCCACTATGTTTTCCAACTTGTAATTATATTGTGCATTTATTTTTCAATCACATGAAGATACCGAATTGCAATTTTTATTGTAACTAATAGTTGTGGTAAATTTTAAAGGTTCCTTTCATTACATTCATACTATCTAAATAACAAAATATTTTCAAGACATTCATGCTCTTTTGTAAAATTCCAAGTTGGAAAACATTGGGTGTTATAAAACCTACAACCTACATACTGTTCTAAAACCCTTTATAGGTAACAACCCAATTGGTTAGTCACTCCTCACCTCAATTTGGTATATTTTGTGATTGTCTTGAGAACCTTTTGCTTTGTAGATAGAAATAATGTAATGAAATTGGAAAACACAGGGTGTTAAGAAATTCACAACCCACATAGTGCACGTAACAACCCAATGGGTTAGTCAACCCTCAACTCAATTTGGTTAGTTTTATGTATCCCCCACCTACAACTCCTCCCTGTATTCTCAAACCTTTAGATTTAAACATGTAGAATGAAACAAATGACAACCCACATTGTGTTTTCCAATCTGCAATTATTTTGTGCATTTTTTGTTTCAATCATTCAAAGAAATTGAAATCCAATTTATACTCTAACTAACAGTTGTTATATTTTCAAGGTGAACTTCATTACATTCTTACTATCTATGAAACATAATATTTTCAAGACATTCCTATTGTCAATATAATTGCAGGTGGGGGATACATAAATGTATCCAAACTCACTTGAGGTGTGACCAACCAATTGGGTTCTTACTGTGTAAGTAATCAAAATGTTTTCATTACATTCATATTGTCTATGTGTAATTGCAGGTTGGAAAACACTAGGTTTTATGAAACTTGCAAACAAAATACTATTTTAAAACCCTTTAAAAGCAACAACCCAATTGGTTACTCATCCCCCAAGTGAATTTAGATAGTTTTATATATCTCCCAATGGCAACTCCACCCCGTGCTCTCAAACCTTTAGCTTTCAACATGCAGAATGAAAAAACTCACAACATAGAGTGTTTTCCAAACTCCAATTATTTTTTGCAATACCATATTTGAACACATCTTCTCGAAAAACAATAATTATTATAATTTAGAACACAAGTCTTACTCATGTCAGTCCACTTCCAATGCCCACAGGTGCACAAAATTTAGTGAAAAGGATAGCTTCTTACACAAGCCACCAGGTCAACAAGTTTTATGGTCAAAATATCGCCATGACATCATGGCCGACAAAAGGCAAGAAAAATGACCTGACGGTGCCATTATCTCCTTGCTTCAGTCACTATAACATTTCCTCCCATCTACAAAATTCGTCACTTTTATCCCCCCATCTTGGGAGGCCCCATACTACTATGTCTCATCATGCGGTGTATGTTTTAATGTGTTTTTGTATGTTATGATGCCTTTTCCATGCATTCTTCTAGGGAGAAAATCCGCATCCAATTACATAAGGTGATCTCCCTACAAAACTGCATGGCTTACACATGATAACATATTACCCTTTTTTAGGGATAAGACATGTTTGATTATGTTATCATGTCCAAGACATACATTCTTTCAGGGATAATAGCTTGATTTTACTATATTTTGTAGGGATATTGGATTCTACCCATTGGACAAGGCTATTCTCCCTACAAAAAATGCATGCTACTTGCATCATAACTGTCATAATGTTTTAAAAATTATAATTTAGAATGCACAAATAACCCAAAATTTAACCACTTTCAACATTCACATTTTGGAGGTTGTTGGGGATCTTGAAAGGGAGTTACAAGAATTCAGAGGCCAAAACAGAGCAACTACTCTCCCTACCAAAATACATGTGACTGGCATGGGTAGCTAGCTAGTAGGTATGCATATTTGCCAGAAATATATGCCATTTTGTTATTCTACCTAGGGACTTTGAAGAATTGAATAGATATCCATTGCAAAAAGGGGTATTCATTAATGAGTTTCCAATGGTTTTCCTTGCAAGAATGGGTTTTCATTTGATATACAAAGGTTATTATGTGATTTTTTGTGGAGGGTTTTTTAATTTTGCAATTTTAATGTTCAATCCAAAACTATCACAAATGAGGAAAACTATCCAAATTGAGCACATGGGTGACTAACCAATTATGTTGTTATGTGTTAAACTTGCACAACCTATGTGATATAAAAAATTGCATGCTTCATAACACACTACATTTTTTAACCTCCACATTGCAACCTACCCAAGCCCTTGTGGTTTTTAAGGTCATATATGTAGGTGTGCATTATAAATAGCAAGAACACCAATTTCTTGCTATTATTGGTAATAATGAATAAAATTGTTGACAATGGTGAACATTGTGTAGTCCAGGTTGGGAAACGCAATGTGTTTTGAAGCCTACCTTTACTTATACCCAAGCTTTTTCATGAAATATAGATATACAAATGTATATATGGGGTAATATTTTATCAAATAACACATTTCTTATTAAAGGTGGACTCTATTAACCATCAATACATAGTGTACTTCATAGTACATACTTCATAGTGTAGGGAGAGCATGACATAAGAGTCTTTATAGTTGACAACACATTGTGTCTCTAAAGCTCTGAAATGGGCAACAAGGAACACTCATATTTGTAAAGAGGCTTCTACATTACAAAACACATTGTGTTCACAAAAAAAATTCATTGTGTTTACAGAACAACAATTCCAATACAAAATTTGGGAAGCCTCATGGTCATTTGTGTGTTATTATGGCCTCACCTTGGAATTTTGTATGGTATATTATACCGAGTAAAAACAATTACAATAACAATGTTCCTTAATCACGACCTTATGAAACCCAACTGTGCAAAAATACTTCACAATTGAACAAAGAAACATAATTTAAATGGAGAAATACTCTAATGTAAAATGATAAATATTATGTTCTTTTGCAAATATATGTGTTTCAATCACCAAGGATCCAAAGGTTCCTGTTCTATTTTGGGAGATAAATCATACTGATGTAGTGTTGGAGAAATCATCCTAAAATTAACACAAATCAATTATGAGGAGGATAATTAAAATGATGCAGTTTCATCATTCACTGTTGTTTTGAGAATTCCCCATGTAACACTCACACTTCAAGGAGGAAGCATCCTTCACATAAAATTTTAGGATATAATAGGTACACAATAATGTAACATTTATTTAATTTAAATTAAACTGGAAATTGTTTGCATTCCCCACAATAAGCACCTCATCTATAAATAAATTAGAAATTCTAAATATAAAATAAATTTTGGAAATTTAACTATCCAGTACATTTGAAATTCAAGCTATGATAGCTAGAACCACCTATATTTAGTGCAGAAGCTTCACATCTCCTGAAGTGTCCTTCTCAATCCACCTGCCCTTGTTTTATTCAATTGTGTTTCCTCACCTAGAAAAACCACCTAGAAGGGAGACAAATGCTAGTGATGGATTAAATTGGAAAATTAAAGACATTTGGTGCTACAAAGAATTCATTTTATTCTAAATTTCACCAATATTGGATTATATGTTGTGTTGAATGTAACATGCCCACTTGTACAGACAATAAAAAAACACATTTAACTGTATAATGGGAATTTAATTCCCAATTTAACCTATCACTAACACTAGTAATATATATCAGCAATTATATCTGCCATTTTTCCATTTTGTTGGAACTGTGAAGCACTTAACATTCATTCAAATATATGAAAAACTCATCTCTCCTGGAATGTTTTTTCTATTTTTTTTCTTGTATTGGTAGTAAAGGGCAGAAACTAATCTCCTGACAAAATGACATGTCTTAGACATGATAATGTAATACCCCATCCGCAATACAATGGCATCATTACAAAATAATATTGATGGATGGAAGCTGACAAACGTTTAGCAACTTTCCATTAGAGAGTGTCATCACTTTTCCCCGTACGCCAAAAAATGTGTTTAAATATGTTTTTCTATCTTATCATGCCTCTGACATGCAATTTTTAGGGATAATAGCCACATACGTAGTAAAGATAATTAAATTACAAAGAACACATTGTGTATTGCCACATGCAATTTTATATACCAATCCTTTCCAAATGCATAAATTGATATCCAAAAATGCCAAATTTTATATAATAATGATTGATTTATCATTTCTTTTTTTTAGTTCAATTATAGTCCCCAAAACTCCAAAAAGATACAAGCATCATATTATCACAAGAAGTTTAAGAATCTTGTACAATCCAAATGGAAGATGTCTTCTATGGTTAGTTCATTGTACTTGCATGTGTTGATTAAAGATAACCATTCATCATCGTACACACAAATGATAGACCATGGGCAATATTATGACAAACAAAATTTTACAGGTTAAGTAAAACAAAGAATCGGTGTCAGTGTACTTGAAGTCATATAGTGCATCAATAAAAGCATATGACAGAGGCCATACCTTGCAATAATCAATAAGGGAGAAGAAGAAAGACAAGAAGGATACAACGTACCACTATCAAAATCTTGTTTATATCCCATGTCTCTCAATTATGAACACCTAAATGATGAATATTGGTAGCATAACCATTATTCAATGATATTGTAAATTGAACCATTACTTGTATAGATGACTGAAAAATATAGATTATTGCAAGACACATTGGTTGCAAATCATAGTGTGCATTGATTATACAAGAATAAAGGTGAAGAAGTCAACGAAAACCTTGGTGATCACCTTGATTGACCAAAAAATAGTAGCTATTCTCCTTACAACAATACATTCCATAGGCATTCAATAACATACATAAATACATAAAACATACATAGAAAAATACATAACATGATGGGACGACGTAGTGCAGGGCCTACCAAGATGGGGGATAAAAGTGACAAAACCAACAAATTGGAGAAAAAATTACGATGATAGAAGTGAGGAGATAACGACGCCATCAGATTGTATTTCCCGCATTATGGGCAGGATTCTCATCATAAAACTCATCGGTATGATGGATTGCGTGAGAAGCTATCCCTTTCTCTAGATTTTGTGCACCCCTAGACATTCAGGTTGATGTGAGTATGACATGCATTCTAAATTGAAATAAGTATTATTTTTCAAGAACATGTGTTTAAATATGATAATGCACAAAATAATTGCATGTTGGAAAACACTCTGTGGTATGAGCTATTTCATTTTGCATGTTCGAACCTAAAGGGTGAAGAGAATGGGGAGGAGTTGCAGGTGGGGGATACATAAGACTAACCAAATTGAGTTGAGGGGTGACTAACCAATTGGGCTGCTACATGTAGAGGGTTTTACAAGAGTATGTCGGTTGCAAGTTTAATAACATCGAGTGTTTTGCAGCTTGCACTTTTATAAAATATTATGAATGTAATCAAAACCATTTTTGATTAACATAGCAACAAATCAATTGGTGTGTAACCCCTCAACTCAATTTGATTAGACACCCAATTTTTTCTAACATGCAATTATATATAGATAGTATGAACGTAATGAAGAACTTTTGTTTTGTACACAATAATAATGTAATGAAGTTCACCAATGTAGGTAAAATAGGGGAGGGGAGTTTCATTCCTATTCTATCTAGGTCATTCGAATATGTCCTAATAACCCTAATAGGATTGACTATCAACCTCTCAAGGTGAGACAATTCACAATTAAGAGGACTTAGGAGGGGGTTCTTTTCAGCTTTAAGGGGTTCACCACCAAACAAATGCTTGGAAAAGACAATGTGATATGCAAAATAACCTAAAATGAGCTAAATGAGAGATGCAATAATGAAAATAAGAAATACCAAGTTAGGGTATGTGTATCAGGGAAGGTTGGAGATGCAATGAGGATTCCAGAAATGTAAACAAGCTTCCAAAATCTTCCTTGGAGGACTAAGACGCCCAAGATAGAGTATTAGTCCCGCTGCTATTTTTTGGGGCAAACACAAAATCTTTGAATGTCAGAACCATATCTGAAAGAATCTTTGAAAGATGTGCTTGGGAGGACTAAGACACCCAAGGTGGCGTATTAGTCCCACTCTGAATGTGGTCCTGAGCTCCCAGGTCTGCACTTGCTTCCTTTCGGATCTCAGGTTCTGAAACAACCATATCTGACCTGTAGGTGAGTTTTCGTGAAGATGACAACTTTGTAATGCAACTTTGCAACTTTGATAAATTTGTCCTCCAAGTGATCTTCAAGTCTTCAACCTAGATCTGCGAACACCAATATGCAAGATGGGAAAAACTTGTCGATTGTTAGTGAATGGGGGTTTGCCTTGGTCAAACCCCTTGTTGCTAATTAAACCTTGAAATGAGATAGAAATAATGAAGGAGATAGTGAATGAACAACATGTAATGCTACAAATCACCAAAACCTTATAAAGTTTGCAACCTTGTGCAAAATGGCTACAATGGATATGGATCTATAAATGCTTGCTTCCTTGAATAAAAAACCTACATCAAAAATGTTAGCACAACACACATGATGCAAGAATAGCCTTTGACATGATGCTTGAATCTTGATGATGACTCCAAATTCTTGATGATTTACTCTTGAATGCTCTTGTGAAATCAATTATGCTATGATGAATTCTCTCACAAAAGACTTAGATTGCTTAGGCTTGAAAATGAATGAATTAACCTTGTATTTATACTTATATATGCTTAATATCTCAAAATTGTATCACACCAAGCAGACATGAATTCATTAAATGAAGGAGGTTAAATCTCACCAAATTTTGAAATTAAATCCCGAAAATAACTCAAGGAGGACTAAGATGCCCTAGGTGGCATCTTAGTCCCAAGTGATGAAACTTGGGGCACAAGCACCAAAAAGGGGACCAATGAAGATACCTCAAAATCAAGGTCCTGAAACCTTGAGGGGACAAAGACACCCTAAATGGTGTTTTAGTCTCGACCAGAAATCAGGGACACACCAATCATAATCATTACGAGATCATTTATGCATTGGAGAATGTCAAGATTAACCAAGAAAATATGCCATTCATAGGGCTTGTGGACACAAAATAGGACCAATTAAGCCATAAATAAGGATAAATAAAGTAAGGTGGGCCCAAACAAGTGTGAAAATGCAAGGGTATGCATTTTACTACACTACATCACCTTCAAAATTTAAACAAACCACATTGAATGAGATAGATAAAATATAATGTATTGACTGAAGAGATTCTCCTTGTTGTTGAGAAGTTGAGGAAGGTGTGTGTGTAGTATGTGCAATGGGAAAATGCAAATGTAGAACTCAAACAATAAGTACTAGAAAGTATGTAATTAATAAGGAATTTGTTCTAAAAACACTTGAAAAGAAGCATACCAAAGTGAATGAGATAAATAATTTATATCAACTGAAGAGATTGTTCCTGCTCTTGAGAAGTTAATGAAGGAGAATGTGCAATATGTGAAATGGGAAAATGGCAATGCAAAACTAGAGGCAAAAGGTACTAGAATGCATGGAATGAAAAATGAATCTTCTCTTAAAACACTTGAAAAGAAGTAGAGTAGAGTGAGTGAGATAGATAATGTATTGACTGAAGATATCCTTCGCGCTCTTGAGAAGTTGAGGAGAGTGCATGTGCAGTAATATTTATTCACCCCTTTGCTCAAATAGGTTAGAATGCATGACATGAAAAAGGAAACAACTATAAAAACACTTGAAAAGAAGTAGAACAAACTAAATGAGATATATAGTGTATTGACCAAAGAGATTATTCTTGCTAATGAGAAGTTGAGGAAGGTGTGTGTGTAGTATGTGGAATGGGGAAATGCCAATGCAAAAGTGGATAAACTCAAGAGGTTTTCTATTGCACATGAATTTTTGCATGAAAAGAAAGTGAGAGATGATACTATAAGTGCATTTGACCATATGAATTCAAATATTCTTGAACATAAGAATTCCATGGAATAAATACAAGTAGAAATAGATGATAAGGAAAAATAAATTTCAAATGTAAGTGTAGAAAAAGAGATTTGGTTAGGGGGAGACATGAAAATCTTATCTGAAAAGGTAGACAAGTTTTGTAAAGAACTTGTTCAAATAAATATTTGCCTTCTCTAATCATAAAGATACTCTCAAAGTTGAGAAAAAAGCGATTGCAAAGCAACATAAAAGTATTCAAGACATTTAAAACTCTATCAAAATCGGTTTTTACGTGGAGAGGGTCTTACAACAATATGTGGGTTGTAGGTTTCATAACACCCAGTGTTTTCCAACATGCAATTATATATAGACAACATGATTGTAATGAAAAAATTTAGTTTTGTAGACAATAATAATGTAGTGAAGTTCACCTTCACAATTTATAAAAACTCTTACTTAAACTAAAAATTGTATTTCAAATTTTTCATATGATTTAAAAATAAGTGCAGAATATAATTGTAGGTTGGAAAACACAATGTGGTTTTCCATTTATTTCATTTTGTATGTTCAAAGCTAAGTGGTGGAGAGCATGGGGAGGAGTTGCAAGTTGGGGTTGCCTAAAACTAACCAAATTGAGCTGAGGGGTGACTAACCAATTGGGTTGTTACGTGTAGAGGGTTTTACAACAGTATGTGGGTTGTAGGTTTCATAATACCTAGTGTTTTCCAATTTCATTACATTCTTACTAACTAATTCATAAAAGGTTCTAAAGAAATTCACAAAATAGACCAAAGTGAGATGAGGATGATTAACCAATTGGGTTATTACTTGTAAAGGGTTTTAAAACATAGCGTGGGTTGCATATTTCATAACACTGTGTTTTTCAACCTGGAATTTTATGAAATAGTATAAATGTATTGAAAAACCTTTTTAAAGGAACCTTCAAAATTTATAACAAGTCTTACATAGAGTAGAATTTTCATTTCAATTTCTTCATATGATCCAAATATACATGCATAGTATGATTGCAGGTTAGAAAACATAGTGGGAGGTGAGTACATGATTTATGAAACCTCCAACCCACACAATGTTGTAAAACCCTCTATACATTGAAGCCAAATGAAAATCCTTGGAAATTCGTCAATGAAAACCCATTTTTGCAATGAATACACATTCAATTCTTCACAATCCCTAGGCAAAATGGAAAAATGGCATATATTTCTTGTAGATATACATACTTGCTAACTAGATGCCCATGCCTCTCACATGCGTTTTGGTAGGGAGAATGGTCGCTCTTCTTCAACCTTCAAACCCCTACAACCCCCTTTCGAGCTCACCAACAACCTTCAAAATGAGAATGTCAAAAATGGTGATGTTTGTAGGAGTTGAGAAGATACAACACCACAGAAGCCCAAAGATCTTTGCAAGCTAATAACCTGTTACAAGGAGAAACAAAGAGAAGCAACAAAGGAAATGCTCAAGAATGTGGAGCAATGTATTCACCTGAAAATGTAAAATGAATTAATGATACAAAAGATAGTTTTCAACTACATATAGATGAAAACCCTAAAAAAGGAAAACCCTAGGCTTGCACAATAATAATTAATAAAGTAATTAATTATTATGCACCTAATGTTAGCTTAAGAGAATGAGAGAATGAATTGATATGAAATACAATGGGATCAATCCTTATAAAAAGGAGATCATGCAAACCCTAATAAAACCCTAATAGGAAAAACTCTAATAGGATAACATTTAATAATTAATATAATTATTAAATGTCACTTTATGCAAACTAACGTGAAATCTTAAGAAGGGAATAAAGGTAACTTAATCAACATAATTAAGTTAAAACCTTTACTCTAACACCCCCCCTTAAGATGAGCAATAGTGTAGCTACAAACAAATGCAAAAAAGCAAAGGTAACTACAATGCAAGAAGGAAAACATGGGTCCCGACAACTAGGCCAGATCAGGTACCCAAATACAACCAAATCTCTGTAAAATGGAGAAATAGAGAAAACCTCATGGGAAAAAGCTCTACTCCAAAAAGAGAAGAAGAAAGCCAAGAAAAGACATCACTGAAGCAGAAGAAGTTGCAAACAACTGTTAAAAGATGACTGTTATGGTGTTGAAGAACCTCCGCTGAAGATAGGATGATCAAGAACAAGAAGACAATAATCCGCATAAGTGCCCCATATGACACTACTGAATCAGATGGCAAACAAAGGCAAACACCTGGAACGAAGATACAAATGGTACAAGAACCAATAGTCTGAAACACTGATCAACTGAGAATGGAAGATTCCTTCCAAGGCGAAACCAAGGAAGCATTAAGCACGAACAGTATAATACCCCCCCATAATGGTGAACTGGGAGCCTGACAGATCAACTGAAATGGTGTGCAACACCCTGTAGTGCATGAAGAAAAAGATACAACATCTGAAAGTGCACAAAAAAACACCTGCAACTGAAAAAGTGGTGTGAAAAACAAAGCACACATGCATGAGGCTGGAATCATATGTATCCATGGTCGTCGTGGAGGGACACTCACCGGACAAAGGTGTGATGGAAAACAAAGGCAAACTACACAACCCCCCATAGTATGGATTCAATGTCATCGTGGAGGGATACTCACCGGACAAAGATGTGATGGAAAAATAAAGGCAAACTACACAACCCCTCATGGCACTTTATAATATCAGTGCGAGTACAAAATATGGCACAACCTTATGTGCAAAATCTCCAAAAGATGCATGTACAATAGTGTGACACTTTATCTCAGTGTGTTTACATAAAAGATAGCTTACAAATGATGCTCAAAATGTCCTTAAAGGAAAAAATGCTGGAAATACATGAAGAACAGCCAAAAACGAAGCATCCCATGCAAACAAAATGTTTCCAAGAGCAAATATGTCTAGGTAATCCACCAGAGTGTGAAAACACAAATAACTGAATAAAATATACCTGGAGTGAAATCTAGAAAAATGGCATAGATGAAATTGAAGAGCTCTGAAATATGGTTCCAACGCCGCTGAGATTGCAAAAAACGGAGAAACTGATCAAAAGTTATGAGCTTGAGACTGAAAGAAGCCCCTTTGTCTTCAACTGGTTGTAGAATGGACCAATAGAAAAAAGATGTGATAAGACTGACAGCAATGGAAAGATGAGAAAACCAGCTTTCCGATGATATCTTGTTTGGCAAAAAATGATATCGTATCCCAAGTTACGGCCTTGGAATAAATCAGCTCCAAAGAGGGAAAAAACCAGTGCTGGGTTAAATTTGACGGTCATACGGCCGTCGCAACAAAAACACTGGGTTAAATTTGACGATCAAACGACCATCACCGTAAAAGTACGATTGGGCTATAAATGAAAAAAATTGTTTTTTATAAAAAAAAAACAAATAAAAAAGTATGTTGATTTTTTAAAAATCATAAAAAGTCATTTTTTTTATGTAAAAAATTTTAAAAAAAAGGGGCCATGGGGCCCCTGCCAATGTGGCGGTACCCATGTGGGTTTGGCAGGTGGGGTGGCCCACCCAGACGCAAAGAAAGGCGGGGTGGCCCTACCAGGCCTAAGCAAGCCTTTAAAAGGCTTAAAAATTTAGGCAAAAATTTATTATTTTTTTTGAAAAAAAATCGAAAAAAGACACAATATTTTTTTTGTCGATAAAAAAATGATGAAAAAAAGGGAAAAGTTTTTTACCAACAAATGGACGGCTGTACGGTCGAATTGTAAAAAAATTTTGCTTCAGATTTTGACTTTGTCCAAAATGGACGAATGAATAGTCGATTTAGGGGTTTTGGACTGCTGCGGACGCAATGGAAATGTCCGTTTGAGGTGAAAATGCTTCAAAAATGTAGGTGTGCCCTAGATCAAGAAAATAATCCCCAAACCCTTGAAGCTCCAAAAATCTTCAAAACAAGAATAGGAAGTAGCAGGTGTGGAGCTCTGATACCATGTAGGAGTTGAGAAAATACAACACCACAAACCCTGAAGATCACCTGCATGCAAATAACCTATCACAAAAGAAGAGATGGAGACAAACAAGCAAGGGTTCTCTGAAAACTGAAAATGTATATATCAGAGAGAATGAGAGAATGAATTGATATGAAATACAATGGGATCAATCCTTATAAAAAGGAGATCATGCAAATCCTAATAAAACCCTAATAGGAAAAACCCTAATAGAAGCCCTAATAGGATAACATTTAATAATTAATATAATTATTAAATGTCACTTTATGCAAACTAACGTGAAATCTTAAGAAGGGAATAAAGGTAACTTAATCAACATAATTAAGTTAAAACCTTTACTCTAACACCCCCCCTTAAGATGAGCAACAGTGCAGCTACAAACAAATGCAGAAAAGCAAAGGTAACTACAATGCAAGAAGGCAACATGGGTCCCGGCAACTAGGCCAGATCAGGTACCCAAATACAACCAAATCTCTATAAAATGGAGAAATAGAGAAAACCTCATGGGAAAAAGCTCTACTCCAAAAAGAGAAGAAGAAAGCCAAGAAGAGACATCACTGAAGCAGAAGAAGTTGCAAACAACTGTCGAAAGATGACTGCTATGGTGCTGAAGAACCTCCGCTGAAGATAGGATGATCAGGAACAAGAAGACAATAATCTGCATAAGTGCCCATATGACACTACTCGAATCAGATGGCAAACAAAGGCAAACACCTAGAACGAAGATACGGATGGCACAAGAACCAATAGTCTGAAACACTGCTCAACTGAGAATGGAAGATTCCTTCCAAGGTGAAACCAAAGAAGCATTAGTACGAACAGTATAATACCCCCCATAATGGTGAACTAGGAGCCTGACAGATCAACTGAAATGGTGTGCAACACCTTGTAGTGCATGAAGAAGATACAACATCTGAAAGTGCACAAGAAAGCACCTGCAACTGAAAAAGTGGTGTGCAAAACAAAGCACACATGCACGAGGCTGGAATCATATGGATCCATGGTCGTCGTGGAGGGACACTCACTGGACAAAGGTGTGATGGCAAACAAAGACAAACTACACAACCCCCCATGGTATGGATTCACTGTCGTCATGGAGGGATACTCACCGGACAAAGATGTGATGGCAAAATAAAGGCAAACTACACAACCCCTCATGGCACTTTATAATATTAGTGCGAGTACAAAATATGGCACAACCTTATGTGCAAAATCTCCAAAAGATGCATGTATAATAGTGTGGCAATTTATCTCAGTGCGTTTACATAAAAGATAGCTTACAAATGATGCTCAAAATATCCTTAAAGGACAAAATGCTGGAAATACATGAAGAACAGCCAAGAACAAAGCATCCCATGTAAACAAAAAGTTTCCAAGAGCAAATATGTCCAGGTAATCCACCAAAATGTGAAAACACAAATAACTGAATAAAAGATACCTAGAGTGAAATATGGAAAAATGGCATGGATGAAACAGAAGAGCTCTGAAATACGGTTCCAATGCCGCTAAGATTGCGAAAAACGGAGAAATTGATCAAAAGTTATGAGCTTGAGACTGAAAGAAGCCCCTTTGTCTTCAACTGGCTGTAGAATGCACCAACGGAAAAAAGAAGTGATGAGACCCACACCACTAGAAAAATAAGAAAACCAGCTTTCCGACGATATCTCGTTTGCCAAAAAATGATATCGTATGCCCAAGTTACGGCCTCCGGAATAAATCAGCTCCAAAGAGGGAAAAAACCAGTGCTGGGTTAAATTTGATGGTCATACGGCCGTCGTAGCAAAAACACTGGGTTAAATTTGACGGTCAAACTGCCGTCACCGTAAAAGTGCGATCTGGCGGGGGTTGTACCGCCGCGGCCACTGTACTGTCGTCGACAGTACTGACAGTCCGTCGGTCGGCAATAAGGCTGCCGACGGCTGTCAGTATGCCGAGCAGCGTACTATGGGCCCGCAGGCCTGCATACGCAGGTACCTGCGGGTACCCCAATACCAGGGCCGACATGCCCTTAAACTGCCTTTGATTTGTTTTCTTGATTTCGTTTTTCATAAAAAAACAAATGTTTACAAAGTTTTTTTTGCCCATATTTTAAAAAAAAAAATCTAAAAAATGACAATATTTTTCGAAAAATAAAATAATGGAATTTTTTTTTTTCAAAGCAAATGGACTCGTACAACCGAATTGTAAAATTTTTTTTGCCTCAGATTTTGACTTTGTCCAAAATGGACGAATGAACAGTCGATTTAGGGGTTTTGGACCGCTGCGGACACAATGGTAATGTCCGTTTGAGCTGAAAATGCTTCAAAAATGTAGGTATGCCCTAGATCAAGAAAACAAGCCCCAAACCCTTGAAGCTCCAAAAATCTTCAAAACAAGAACAGGAAGCAGCAGGTGTGGAGCTCTGATACCATGTAGGAGTTGAGAAGATACAACACCAAAGAAGCCCAAAAGATCTTTGCAAGCAAATAACCTGTTACAAGGAGAAACAAAGAGAAGCAACAAAGGAAATGCTCAAGAATGTGGAGCAATGTATTCACCTGAAAATGTAAAATGAATTAATGATACAAAAGATAGTTTTCAACTACATATAGATGAAAACCCTAAAAAAGGAAAACCCTAGGCTTGCACAATAATAATTAATAAAATAATTAATTATTATGCACCTAATGTTAGCTTAAGTGAAAAGAGGTAAAAGGGAACTTTACATAATTAAACAAATATTGTTTAATTAATAAAGTAAATACCCATTTACTCTAACAATGTTATGGGCTTTATGTGGTTTCTCTACACGTTATTCCACTACTATTTCAATTGCAAAAAATATATGTTAATCTTATTTCCACAATGGGTCAAGTTAGTTATTTCATTCAACTTCCTCAAAAAGTTGTGTTGTAAGAACATTAAAATGATAAAATTAAAAAACCCTCAACACAAAAGAACATAAACTCTACATTTGAAATAAAAACCCTTAAGCCAAATGAAAACCCTTGGAAATCTGTCAATGAAAACTCATTTTCGAAATGAATACCCATTCAATTATTCACAGTCCCTAGGTAGAATGGAAAAATGACATTTTTTTGGAAGATATACATACCTGCTAGCTAGCTGCCTGTGCCCCTCACATGTGTTTTGGTAGGGAGAGTGGCCGCTCTACTTCAACCTCTAAATCCCTGCAACCCCCTTACAAACTCCCCAACAACCTCCAAAATGTGAATGTAAAAAATGGTGATGTTTAGGCTTTTTGTCCATTCCAAATTAGGATATTTAAAACTTGTTGGCACTGCCATGTTTTTTCAACGATGGGATAGGTGACGACACTCCAAATGACATGCGCCTAAATTTCCATCAACATTCGTTCGTCATTCATATCTTGCAATTATACTATCGTATGGGGGATGGGGTCTTATGTTATCATGTCTAATACATGTTTATTCTGTCGGGAGATTAGCTTCTCCCTAAAATGAGTATGAGTTTTAAAAATTAATTAAAAAATATTAATGATTTTTTGGTTTATTAGTAAAGTTGATTGGTTATGGTTGAGTATTAGAGATCAAGTCTTGTTTACTACTTGACATTATAAGGGATGAGACACAAGTCGTGCCATGGACAAATTTGGTGGAATGGATATCTGTAAAATCCTTTACTTTCAACTTAAGAAATTTTAACTTAAGACTTGTGCTCCTAGAATAGCAAAACAATATTGTGAATTATATAAAATTATCCATAAAAACTAATAATTTAAAATAATACAAAATTTATTATCAACTGTAAACAATTAACATATTTTTATTTTAATATGTTCATTATAATTAAAGCTCTTTTTTATAATAGTTAAAAGAAAAATTATTTAAAGTGCACATCTATTTATTTTAAATATAGAGATTTTAATGAAAGTAAATAAGATAATTTTATACTAAAATATTTTTTTATTAAAATAAATAAAGACACCAGTTTTAATTTTTAATTTTTTTTTTTTTTTAATAATAAAATAGTTCTATAGTAAAATGATATATATATATATATATATATATATATATATATATATATATATATAGTGTCCACGGAGGGGTAATTTTTTAACCAGTGATTAAATGTTTTATTTTTAGTCAATCAAAATTTATTATTTTTTTTTTACATTATATGTTAATTTTCTTAAAGTAAAATGCAAGATTTTTAACTTTTTAACTTTTCAAAATTTCAAAATTATTTTTCCTCAATCTCATTGGCTAAAAAACTTTGAGCAATAAAAGTGAATTTTCAAGAATCCTAAGCATAAACTTTTTAATCGTAGTGTTTTTGAGAATTTTTCCACTACAAAGTCCATAATAAAAAAAGGTTAATTTTTTTGAACTCTTCAAAGGTTGTTTTCCTACTCTCCCGCGATTAATTACTTGTTATTATTTAATATTTTCTTTACACAATTCAAACAAAAATATTCTTCATTCTAAACATTTATTTACCTATTATATGTTTAAATGTAATTAAAAAATATTATCTAATATATGAAAAAAAATCTATAACAAATTAATATATATACTATATAATATACAACATCTAATATATGAGTTGGCATGAGCAATGAGCACGTGGAGCAGGCTGGGCGAGAGAGTTGTTTTCAAATCTTCAGAAGGCGATGAGTCTGATCCCAAAGATGAGAGGCATATGGCTTTTGTGGTATTTATGGGATCCTTCTTTCCTTTTCAAACCATTGGCTTTGTGTTTTGGGTGTGACAAAGGGAGTTTCTATTGCGGATGTTGTCTTTGCTATGGATGGCTTCATGGGTCTGCGAGAGATTATTCTTCCCTTAGTGGTTTGTGTTCTTGGTGGCTGGAGGTTTCTTTCATTTCAACTATTGTAGAAGCATTTTCCCTTTCTTGTTTGTAGCTTGTGGGTGGCTGAGGGTGCTTTGCATGTGATTTCATTTTTGGAGGTTCCTACTCTGGTGCTAGGTGTGGTGCTTGGGGTGTTTGTAGTTGGTTTGTTTGTGGAGAGTTTTAGGTAGTTTTTCAGACCTTGACTGGCATGTAGGGTTGAAGGTTGAATTTATTGGTTTTGCCTTCTCTCTACTCTTTCTACTTGTAGGATTTCTTGGCTCTCTCTTGCTTTTTGTGGGTTTGTGCCTTTGTGTTGGCACTCTCTTCAGTTGTTTCTTTGGGGTTGTGCTTTTGGGGGACCCCTTCTTTGTTGTGGAATGTGGGTTTTGGTTTGCCTTTGGTGGAGTTGTCGATGGACAATTTTTGGCATGTTTTAGACCCTAACTGGCATGTTGGGTCGGAGGTTGTTCTTCATTGTCTTTCCTTATGTCTTCTCTCTCCGCTTGGAGGATTTCCTTGCCTTATCCTGCTTCTCTCAAGTCCCTATGGATTTTCTTTGGTGATTTTTATTTTTCTTAGCCATGAGGATGTTCTTCTTTGGGCTCTACTTCTTTGTAGAGATGTTTCTTTTTCTGACTCTCGCGGGGAGTGTTTCTCTTGGTGTTGTGAGTTTGTGGTGATCTTGGTGGAATGGTTCTTTACCCTTCTCATTTCTTCTTTAATGGTCCTACTGGGTGGTTGTTTTATGGACAGTCAATTTTGTATGTTGAGTTATGTCGTTTCCCCCTTTTGGGATCTAAAGGTTGATTTGCAGGTTGGGGGTGTGTTTGTTTAGATAACTATGCTCCTTCATATGAATAGGCTTATGGATTAGTTATTTCTTCTATCAAGGTTGTTGGCTGAGGAGTGCTCTTTTCTTTCTTTGGTGCTCTAGTTTACTACTAGGCCAAAGGATGTTATGTTGTTCCTTTCTATGGGTGTAGTTGCTTTCCTTTGGTTTTTATAGGTTTGGTCTTCTATGGAGGTGGAGACTACTCCTTCGGAGGTGGAGCTATCTTCTATTGAGGTGGAGAGGTGTGTTGTGGATTGGGTGGGAAGCTCTATGTTTTGTAGAAAAGGTCCTCATTTCATCCTATCTTATAGAGGCAAGCCCCCTTCTTTTGAGATAGAGGTTGGGTTGGTGTTGTGGATTGATTGGTGTTGTGAGAAAGATGGGGCTCTTCAGTATTTTATTTTAATTTTTAACTCTCCTATTGAGGTGGGGAGTTTGGATTCCATGGGTGTTGTTAATAAGTGATTTGCTACAATCTGGTTGTTTCAGGCTGATGGTTGCATGTTGTCTTAAGTAGTTCTTTTAATATTTGGGTTTAAGGTCTCAACCAAAACCTTGTTGTATCTTGGGTGTGTTGGGTTTAAGGTTCATGTTAAAACCTTTTCTAATTTGTGTAGATTTGGGTAGTCATGTTGTTTATTTGGTGCTTTGTTGTTGGTTGTATATGTTGTATCAATGTGCAACTTATTCTTCTCTGAGTGGGTCTTGGGTCCCTTTCAAAACCTACTTTAAATGGTTTCAGGTCCATTCAAAACCTATTGTAAATGGTTTCAGGTCCATTCAAAACCTATTTTTCCCATATAATCAAAACATCTAATATATAATTTAATATATTTTAGTATATTATATTATTAAACTATTTTTAATATATTATATTAATATATTACATTAACATGTAATATATTAACTTTAACATCATATTATATTATAATATATATATTATATAATATGTAACATATATAACATCTAATATATAATTTAATAAATTAGATAATAACATTATAATTTTATTTTTTTAATAATGTAATATATATTTTTAATAATTTAATAGATTTTAATATGTTATCTTATTAGATTATTTTTAATATATATTATATTAAATTATATATTAGATTTTAATATATATCATATTAGATTATAAATTATATTAAATTAAAATCTAATGGGACAAGTTATCTTGTTATTATATAGTGATTTAGCTTTTTCCATTACTATTTATTTAAAAGTTATCTTATTTTATTAATAAAAGAGCATCCAAGTACAAAAAGAGGTCAAAATGATCAGATTCATCAAGAGAAGAGAAACCCCAAAAATCCAATCAAAACCAAACAAAGATGTGCAAGGAGCCAACCAACACAAAAAAAAACCATCCAACAAAACACAAGGCTAAACACCTTCTAATCCTCACATAGATATTTGGGAAAAGTGTTGCTTTTATCCAGGTCCAATTATCTCCAATCAACCACATTCCATATCCCTCGATCTTCAGAAGCCCATTTAGCCAAACAATCCACAACCCTGTCCAGTTCTCTGAGAATGTGGACAAACGAGATAGTATCAAAATTTGAAGCCGGAGGAAGATAAGATTATTTATTTAGATTATTTTTAATATATATTACATTAAATTATATATTAGATTATAAATTATATTAAATTAAAATCTAATGGGACAAGATTATCTTGTTATTATATAGTGATTTAGCATTTTTCATTACTATTTATTTAAAAGTTATATTTAAAAAAAAAAAGGGTGAAACCATTTTATTCAGAAAAGAGCATCCAAGTACAAATTTGGCCAAAATGATCAAATTGATCAAGAAGAGAAACCCCAAAATAACAATCAAAACCAAAAAAAGATGTGCAAGGAGCCAACCAACACCAAAAAATACCATCCAACAAAACACAAGGCTACACTTTCTGATCCTCCTCATATAGATATTTGGGAAAAGTGTTGCTTTTATCTAGGTCCAATTGTCTCCAATCAACCACATTCCATATCCCCCGACCTTCAGAAGCTCATTTAGCCAAAAAATCCACAACCCTGTTAAGGTCTCTGGGAATGTGGACAAATGAGATTATATCAAAATTCGAAGCTGGACAAAGATAAGATTATCCTTTTATATTATTTTTAATATATATTAGATTTTAATATATATTATATTAGTTTATAAATTATATTAAATAAAATCTAATGGGACAAGATTATCTTGTTATTTTATAGCGATTTAGCTTTTTTCATTACTATTTATTTAAAAGTTGTCTTTTAAAAAAAAAAAAGGTGAATATTTTATTCAAAAGAGAGCATCCAAGTACAAAAAGAGGCTAAAATGATCAGAGTCATCAAGAGAAGAGAAACCCCAAACAACCAATCAAAACCAAACAAAGATGTGCAAGGAGCCAACCAAGACCAAAAAAGACCATCCAACAAAACACAAGGCTACACCTTCTGATCCTCATATAGATATTTGGGAAAAGTGTTGCTTTTATCCAGGTCCAATTGTCTCCAATCAACCACATTCCATATCCCCCAAATTTTAGAAGCCCATTTAGCCAGACAATCCACAACCCTGTTTAGTTCTCTGGGAATGTGGACAAACGAGATGGTATCAAAATTCAAAGCCATATGAAGAACTTACTTCACAATTAGAACCAATCTCCATGAAGAGTCTTGAGCATATCTCTTATTAAGAAGAGAGCCTAGAATCATAGAGTTAGAATCACATATCACATCCCCCCAACTAATCTTGTAGGCTTTTTCTAGAGCCTTAAGAATTGCACAACCCTCCATCTGATTGTTAGACTGCACCCCATGTGGATGGAGAAGAAAAATTGCATACATCTGCTACTATCACAACCCACTCCTCTAATCCCAACATCTCCAAGATTTCCTCGAGTAGAATCATCAGTGTTAATTTTGAGAGTCCCAGTAGGAGGGGGATCCCATCTCCCTTCTCTATTCACCTTCTTAGAAGGGTTTGGCCTGCTTCCCCGACACCCCCAAAAGTCAAGGGAAGAAGAAAGCTCAAGGATATAAGCTATTTGAAAGTTTGAGGAAGACATATATTCTCCCAAATCAAATTTAGATGGGATATTTTCTTTCATAACACTTTGCACCTTCTACCAGACCTGCAAAGCCCCTAGATGAAACTCATAGAAAATGCATCAATTCCTCTCCAACCAGAATTTCTAGATAATAATAGAAGGTCCCAAATCCCAAGCAGCCACCAAACAAGTTGCAAATGCAAGAGGATGACCCAAATTATCCCAAAATTCTTGCAAAGATAAGGCAAATTGAAATGGTCTTCTCCAATTTTTTCACCAAAGTCTCCAAATTTACAAATAAAAGGACATTGAAAAAATAGGCGAGCAATACTTTCTTCACTGCAGCTACATAAAAAACAAAGAGAAGGCTCACAAAAACCCCATTTCTTGATGTTCTCCTAGGTGAGGCACTTATTATGACTTAGTAACCATATTAAGAACATATTACACTTGAGCCATCTATTCTTGTTTCAAACATGTTTCCACCAAGGATAAGCTCTCACATTAGCCTGATGGGATACCAAAGCAACATACCCTTGAGCAACAAAATAGATACCCTTCGAATCATGACCCCATGCCAACATATCACTATCCTTTGAAGAACAATAAGGCCTCTCTACCAGAATAGATGCAAAAGACTCCACTCCTCTTGAGATCCACCATCTGACCAACTATTAGGATTTCACCACTGATAAACTCTAGTACCTCCCAAATAAGATGAACATTTGAAACTACTAACCTTGGACCACACAGTAGCCACAAAAAGCTCACTTAGAGGTCGAAGAAGAGGGAATGAAGAAAGAATAGGAGGATGGCCATCCCATGAATCATTCCAAAAAGAGCTTGCTCTCTTTTCCGAATGATCCAAAAAAGACCCTCCTTAATGAGGATCAAACCTCTCTTAATAATATTCCAAATCATAAAAAAATTACTAGACAAATCCATTCGTGGAATATCCTCACTAGCCACCCCACCCAAGTATTTATAGTTTATAACACGTGCCAATGGCTGCTTAGGAAATTTACACCACCTCCAATAAATTTTAGCAGCCAAAGAAAGACTATTCTACTCTGGTTGCCTAAGCCCAAGGCCTTCATTCTCTTTTGATCTACAAACTTGATCCCAACTCACCAAACTCCATTTCCTTATGTCAAGATTCCCTTCCCATTAAAATTTCCTAGTAAGGGAGTGAAGCTCCTTCAACAAACTCTTGGGAGTAGATGACACCATGAACCTATACAAAGGAAGAGCTTGAAGGATAGAAGACACCAAAGTCACCCTACCAGCCAAAGAAAGCCATCTAAAGGTCCAATGGTTAAACTTAGCTGAAAATTTAACCAAGATATTTTTCCAATAATTCCTCTTAAAGTTGCAGCACAAAGGGGAATCCCCAAATACTTCAAGGGGAGTTTACTAATATAGAAATGAAGAATGTTCACAATTTTGTGATTGATCAAATCAAGAGTATTGAAGAAAAGGATTTGGGACTTACTCTCATTTATCTGCTAGCTAGACGCTGCCAAATAAAAATACAATACTTTCCTGAAGTTAACTGAATCCTCAATCCTAGCAACACCCATGCAAGAAGTGTCATCCACAACTTGGATATGGGTCTGAGGCTCCAAGCCTTGCACCCAACGCTAGCCACAAATCAAGCCTCTATCTCTGTGCTATTTTAGAAGCTTCCCAAAAAAATCAACCATTAGAATAAACAGATCAATGGAAAGAGGATCCCCTTGCCTGAGTCCCCGACCAACATAAAAGGTAGGCAAGGGGGATCCATTAACAAGAATCGAGAAGTAAGATGTGGTCACACAACTCATAACCCACGAAACCCACTCAAAGTGGAAACCAAAAGCCAAAAGAAAATGTTGAAGGAAAGACCACCTGACTCTATCCTAAGCTTTGGACATATCCAATTTGATGAACATGGAGTGAATAGTTTCTGCTACGATCACAATACCATCCACAATTATCCTACCCTTGACAAAACCACTCTACTTTAGATAAATCAAGTGATCCAAGCACCTCTTCAATCTTTCAGCTATCAACTTAGTAATAATCTTGTAGGTCACATTGCACAATGCAATATTCCAAAAAGAATCTAAGGAATTATCACCCTCTTTTTTGGGGATCAAAGCAAGGAAGGTGGAATTTATAACCTTTAGCATCTTCTTGTTAGTATAAGACTCTTGAATCACCCCTAACAAATCTATTTTGATGGTATCATGAAATTCTTGAAAGAACTCAATGGGAAAGCCATCAAGTCTAGGGGCTTTACATTTCTTCATTCAGATGATAATGTCCTCAAGTTCCTCTAAAGAGATGGGTGCCAGAAGATAATTATTCATCTCCACTAAGACCAAAGGAGGGATGCAAGCCAGAACCAGATTCTCCTCCTCCAAGGCAAGATGAAAATCCTCAAAGAAGAGAGAAGAAAAGAAACATACCACCTCCTTAGTAATAGCTTGGTGTGAGTTTATTTGATTCCCCTAAGCCGAAAAGATAGAGGAAATAATATTTCCACCTTAATGCACCTTAACCGAGTAATGAAATAAAGTAGTATTCCTGTCACCTTCTTTGAGCCAATCAACATGAGATTTTTGTTTCCAAAAAATCTCCTCCTGAAGCTACCATTTAGCAAGTTCCATGGAGCACTTGATTTCTTCCTAAACAAAATCCATAGTCATCCCTTCTTCCTTAATTTTGAGAGTGATACAATCAAGCTAATGCTGAATTTACTTCTGCCTATGAGAGAGATTACCAAAAACAGTTTTATTCCATTTCTTAAGCTTATATTTGATAAACTAGAGCCTCTTGAAGAAAGATAATCACTATTCCAAAGGCTGGCTTCCTTTCAACCTACCACTAATCCACATATTAGTGTAGACTAGGATCCCTGAGCCACATCAACTAAAATTTAAAAGGGGGTTTCTTTACCATAGAGAATCAAGAAAAAGAGAACTTAATTGGCCAATGATCAAACCCATTCCACCCCAGAATCTTAGAAGAAGAGGCCCAATCATTACCAATCCATTCAATAGGCACCATGAACTTTTCCAATCTCTTAGAAATAGAGCCCTCCGCATATCTCTGATTATGCCAGGTAAATGTTCCATTAATGGGCTGAACATCCACCAAATTGAGAAACTTGATATTATCCTAAAACAAGGATGAAGAAGGCCCAAATTTGTTAACTCCCCAAAATTTTTCCTCCAAGGTGCATATAGAATTAAAATATCTTGCCAAAATATAAGGGATAGAAGGAGCAAGAGAATGGATAAATCTAATGTCAGCCTAGAGTAGAATCTTACCAAGAAAATCATTAGGCGCATACACATTGGTGAATAGAACCACCATGCCCAAGTCAAAACAACATGCCAACAAATAAAGGGAATTCCTTCCAGCCATCCACTAGAGAGGTGAGATCTTGCAAAGGTCCCAAAAACATGCCACACCATCGGTAGAACCATGAGATCCAACACACTGGTCGTATTCCCTCCTCCAGAATTTGGGAAAAGTCTTCATTATATCTTCTACTAGGAGCTTGGCATCTTGAATGAAGATAATATCCGATTTATGATCATGAACTAAATCATGAGTAGCCTTTTGTCTAGGGATGCTACCCAAATCCCTAACATTCCAAGATATCAATATCATTTATGAGAGGAAGAAAAGTAAGAGTCCAATGTCTTAACAAGACGAAATTATACCAAAGATTCTATCATAATCTTCATCTTCTCTAAGTCTTTCTTCCTTTCAACTTTAGCCATCTTATCACCAGTCAATTTATTTAAAATCTTTCGATGGATGCCTATAAGAGGCCCATTCTTCTTCTTACCCTCATGCTTGGTTCTTACATCAGCATCCAACTCATTTACCCCATCAACACCTATGTGCACCTAGGGAATCTCCTCCAAAGGAGTAGGAACCAAATCATCTACAAGGATTATCGTAGTCTCTTGTCTAGGACAAAGAGGAAGTAGCTCCTTCCTTTGAAACCTCATGCATGCAAGTTTTTGGAGGATAGCACTGAGGGTATTGAACTACTAGATCCAAACCTTGAAAAACCTAAGTCCCAAAGCTGAGATCATGTTCCATTGAATCCAAATCCTCAAAATTTTCAAGTACGTCAAATTTGTTACCAGAGGCTTCTCTAAGCGTGGCTTTGTTTTGGCGGTTTGGTGCCTTTGCTACCATTCGAGATTTCACTGGTATAAAGCCTTTTGAATTAGGCTCTTCATTTTGAATCAAAGCTTTTCCTTTTACATTAGAATTATTTGCATGCACACTTGGCTGAGGTTGATGGGTTTTAGCACATAGCTTGGGGAAATTCCTTTGCAAGTACCCATATTCATGGTAGACACTTACTTGGAAAAGAAGTGCTTCATAATCCACTTGTTGAATTAAACACATACCTCCCATCCTAATTTTAACAGACTTTAGAAGAGGTTTATTTAAATTAATTTCCATACACAAACAAGCAAAATAAGTTACCCTCGATCCAAAGTTTGACGAGAGGGCCCTAAGGGCTTCCCAAGAATAGTTGCAATGGAGTGCAAGATTTCCTTACACCAAAAATCCATTGGAAGGTGAGGTAGGTGAATCTAAACAAAAATCCTTGACAAAATCTCTATAGATGGATCAAACCCAAGATGCCATGGTTTGATGAAAAGTCCTAATTGATTGTGAAAATATGGGGCCCCTTTGAAAACCCCATTATGATCTACAATCTGAGAGAAAACCACAAAAAAATAACCATTAGCTCTCAAAATGATTTCCAAGTCTCCTTTAGGGTTCCAATTGCTTTGGTCCCAATTCTCCTAAAAAGGCAATGAAATGTGAACCCCCATAAATTTGCAGATTAGTGCATGCTTAGAAAGATATAGCACATCTTCAGAAACAATGTCTAGGCTGATCACCACCACTGGGTGATCTTTACATCTCTCCAAACACCCATTGGGTTTTGACCGAAAACTTTTATATTGATTGTTCTTTGACTCCTTTGTCGCATGCAAGAGGAAATTTATTACTTCTTCATGGATGGAGGAAGTGAGTCCCCGCCGACGATAGCCTCTTTAAATGAAAACAATTGAGGGTCCCCCAGATCCCCTGCATTGGCCATGCAGCCTGCACAAACCACAACCCACAAAAATAACACTAAATAGAAACAAAAGCAATCAAAAGAAAGAAAGATCTAGTGATCAAGGTCCAAGAAATCATGGCCAACATGAGATAAGGGGCCATTGCGGCTCATCCAAAACACACACAACCAAATAAGGCTGCACACAACCTTAGCAGGCTGTGCGGGACAACCTACCACCCTGTGCACAAGCGCAAACCCTCAACATCACCATTTCACTAATCCTATGCCAATTTATCTTGAATACCTAGCTCCAATCCTACACTCAAATAAAAGTTATCTTTTTAACTAGAAATAAAAAGATATTAAAATAATTATCCATCAAAATAAAAGTGTAATGATATTTAACTTAACAATACAACATGCATTCATCTAACATTTTTCCTTTATTTCTATTTAAAAATCTTATTTTATCACTTACACTCATCCAGTTAAATTTAATAAATTTAAATATTAATTATTTTATAATATAATTCTTATTATAAAAAAATTAATGATTAATTTTTTGAACAATTTTTCCACCACTAATTAGAGGCTCACAAATTAATAGATGCAAATTTAGTAAAGATACATTTATGATATATGTATTTTAGTTAATCTTTAGAGTTAGATTTTTTTTTTTTAAGATTTACAAAGGATAATATTTTAAAATTGTAACTAGCAAGGTAGAGAAATTTGATTATTCAGAAACTTTGTCTCTATCCTGGACACCTTGTTCTCCATCAACAATGAAGAAGTCTCCAGGTAAAAGGGTAAGGAAATCTAAGTTAACTAAGCTAAAGGAGGAGATAGAGGCTGGGGTACAAAAAACTCTAGATGATAATATTTCAATATCAAGTAAGCGTCTGAGGAGAGCATGTTGCTCTCCACTTGTACAATGAAGGTGACTTCATGGGATGTCAGAGGCATTAATGCCCCTGACAAAAGAGCTCAATTCGAGCACCATCCGGATGCTTGTGCAGCTAATGTTATAGTTCTCCAGGAATCCAAGTTATTTGAGACAACGTATGAATCTACTATTAAGAAATGTTTAAAATTTCTACCTTCTCACTAGCACAAGGTGCATCTAGAGGGCTAATCACTTTTTGGAATGCCAAAATTGTCATATTTGAAAAAGTAAAAAATGAGGATAATTGGCAGTTAACGAAAGTCTCAAACTTTGACTTGAAGCTTTGGTTGGTAAATTTTTATGGCCCAATGACTACTGCTAATAAGAAACCCCTCTAGGAAACTCTTATGCAAGTGTTAGATGATACAGGTGAAGTCAAAGTTATTCTAGTTAGTGACTTCAACACAATAGTCTCCCTCTAAGATAAACAAGGTGGTATCTACCCTCCTCCTAAAACAATGGAGGATTTTGGAGCTTTTATCCAAGACAATGCATTAATTAACATAGTGCCCAAAAAGGGGAAATTTACATGGACACATCAAAGAAGGGAATTTATACAAATTGTTGAGTGCTTGGATAGGGTTTTGGTGTCTCCAAACTGGATAACAGGTGGCTACATCATGAAATTTGATATTTTACCTGTAACTGGATAAAATCATTATGCTATCTCTTTGGATGTTTCTGTTGCAAACCCTTGCTTGAAGAGAAAATCATCATTCAAATTTGAGAGAATGTGGTTTAGGCACCCAAATTTTTTCCTTTACTGCGCCAATGGTGGGTAAGTGCCCCGTATTTGAAAGGGTCTAAAATGTTTCAGCTGTGTAAAAAATTGTTACATGTTAGGCAACAAATCAAACATTGAAGTGTTCATGTTTTTAAGAACATCTTTGAGTAGAAGGATAAAGTGTTTAAACAATCAACAAAGATAAATGAACACATTATTTTGAAAGGACTAGATGCATCGATGTTTGATCATTAAAGGAAGTTGCAGGTGGAATTGGCTGAGTTGCTTGCAAGGGAGGAAATCTATTGGAGGCAAAAATTTAGGGAGGTGTGGGTAAGAGATGGGTACTGTAATACAAAGTTTTTTCATGTCTCTACACAAGTTAAAAGAGTTGTAAATACAATTTTCTCAGTCCAAGATAGTTCTACGAGTGTAGAACTTACAAATAAAAGTGACACTCAACAAGAAGGTGTTAAGTTTTTTTCTAATCTACTGTCTGTCCCTATAATTCATTTACCAAATTTTGAGGGAGAGAACCAATATTTGTTGGAAGCAGTGCCAAATCTAGTTAATGATGAAGATAATATTGATATTTTGAAAAGAGGGTGGTCTTTTCCTTGTCTCCAAATAAGGCACCAAGCCTAGACAAATTTACAACTATTTTATTCTAGAATTGTTGGGACTTTATAGGCTTTGACTTTCTCATGGCTTTAGAAGTTTCAAGAAGGAATTGAACTATGCTAAAGCAGTTCACCATCACAAATATAGTAATAATTCAAAAAGTAAATAATCCCAAGTCAGTTGGTTTAGACCAATCTAATTGTGTAACACTATCTACAAGATCTTCACAAAATTAATCTATCTTAGGTTGCATCCCTTTATACCGAAAATAATTTCGCGAGAACAAGGAGGTTTTGTGCTAGGAAATGAAACAACTAAAGTGGCTCTTGTAACACATGAGGTTTTGCATTCTATCACAGAAAATAACTCGAAATCTTTAATTATAAAGCTAGACATGATGAAAGCAAATGATAGAGTGAACTGGGATTTCTTGATGCAAGTTTTAGGAAAAAATGGGTTTAGTAAAAAATGGTGTAAATAGATCTTCTCTTGTATATCTGGGGAAAAATTTTCTGTCATCATTAATGAATCTACAGCTGGATTCTTTAATTCAACTCAGGGGGTTCGTCAAGGGGATCATTTATCGCCTTTCCATTTCATTATAATGACAAAAGAATTGAGTAGATCTATTCACAAGGTCCATTCCCAAGGTCTTTGGCAAGGTATTTTGCTTCCACATACAAATATATCAGTCACCCATTCTCTATTTGCTGATGACACTATCCTATTTGGTAAATCCTCTCTCAGAGAAGCCACCCAAGTCAAGGAGATTTTGGATAACTATTCTTTGGTTTTTGGGAAAAAGATAAACACAAGCAAGTCTAAAGTATATGTTTTCAACACCAATGCTATTATTAAAATAAAAATAGTAAATTTGTTGGGTTTTCAAACTGCAGAGCTCCCTTGCATGTACTTGGGTGTTCCTTTTTTCATGGGTGCCAAAAAAGTTTCTTACTAGGGCAAGGTAATAGAAAGAATCAAGGCTAGAATATTATCATGGAAAGCTATACGAATTTCCCTTTCAAGCATAATTTTGATGATTAAATAAGTGTTGGCTGCTATTCCTAATTATTTTTTTGTAGTTCTAAAAGCACCCAAAACAGTTATTTCACAAATAGAAAAGGTAATCAATTTTTTTTGTGGAAAGGTAATATAGATGAGAAAAGGAAACTGCCCTTAATTTCCTTGGATACAATATATGTAGAAAAGCTAAAAGGGGGTGTTGGTTTGCATAATCTGTTGACAAGGAATATAGCCTTTGGTGCAAAACTGGTTTGGAAAGCCAACCTCAAAATGGTGTAGAGTAATGCAAGAAAGATATCTTGGTATTGCTCAATCGACAAAAATCCTAACAGTCTTAGATCCCCTAAATGGATCTAAAATGTGGAACTTTTTGATTGCATGTAGAGATGTCATAGTGTCGTATATTTCTTGGGAAGTAAACAATGGGGAAGATGTTGATTTTTGGAGGGATTCATGGAATGGAAAACCAACCTTAAGCACGTTCCAAGAGTTACAAACAACATAGGGGGTCCTTTATATTAGCTAGGGAACAAAGTTGATTAAGTACGTTCAATCAGTTGATGTATTCATAGGAAATGTGACATGGAAAGATATTTCATATTTTCCTATCCTTGCTAATGAAAAGGCATTCTTGCATAACATCCTAAAGAATAGAGGTAATTTTTTAAAACTCAAGGGACAAATTCATTTGGGTACCATCAAAGAATGGGCATTTTATAGTAAAAAAGGGATGCAAAGTGATAGTCAGTGGTATTATGCAAGCTCAAAGTTAGAGGGATTATTCCTTTTGTTGGAATCCAATGGTGCTTCTAAAAGCAGACAATTTTGCATGATTTGTCTTGAGAAACCAAAATTTTAACAAGTGAAAAATTGGTTAAACTAGGTTTAATGGATCCTTTCAAATGCACCTTATGTGGGGAGGCATTTGAAAGTATTGATCATTTATTTGTCCAATGTCCCTTTTCACAAGAGTGTTGGGCTTACATTAAATAGAAATTAAATTATTGTTTTATTCATCCTGGAACTCTCTAGGAATTGTTTTCAAGTTGGCCTGTGGTTTTTAAGTCAACTCTCTTTTCTTGCATTTGGAAGATAGTGCCAGTTGTTCTAATTTGGAATATTTTGTGGGAGAGGAATAGGAAAATATTTAGAAAGGAAAGTTCCACTGTTGAGCAAATTCAGTTAAAATTTGAGAAAGTAGTTTCCAAAATGGTAAACTCATATGTGCAAAATCATAAAAATGTCTCTTCCTTTTCACAAATTGGGATAATAACATTGAAGGAATGAAAATATATTGTGTTACCATTTAAGAGTAGTCTACATCAACCTATAAGTCAAAAATTGGACAGGAGCATAGTAAAATGGCTTCCTCCTCAATTAGGTTTCTGCAAACTAAACTTTGATGGTGCATCACAAGGCAATCTGGGTCTATTAGGAGCAAGTATTTATATCCTTAATGTAGTGGGTAAATTATTAGCAACTAAAGCTATTCACTTTCCCTATGGTACAAAAAATTTAGCAGAGGCTAAGGCTCTCCTTCATGGCTTGAAATTAGCATTCAAACTCGGTATAGAAAAATATTCATGTTGAAGGTGGTTCATTGTTAATCATAGACACATGTAAGGAGAGGAAAATTAAGAATTGGCAACTCAGTTACATCTTACATAAATTTTGGTCATTGCTCACAAATTTCCAGCTGTTGTGTATAACTCATAATTATCGGGAAGGTAATCAGCTAACGAATCTTCTAGTAAATATGGGGTGTGATCTCCAAGAATTGGATTTCATAGAAGGGAACAGTGATGTCTCAATTCCTCCCAAGTTGATAGTAACTATCCTAAAAGAAAGCATTCGGTAATTAACAAGGTGAAAATGGGATATTGATGCCTTATTAGCAAGATTTGTGAGAATGTGTTTTTTTTGTATTTGTATATCTAAACCTTTTTATATATGCAAATAATTTGTTCAATAGGCTAAATTTTAAGCATGTTTCTACCTAAAGATTTTGGTTGAAGGTATAGTTGTTGTGGAAGGGGTGCCCTTAGTACAATCATTTCAAAAATATGAAGGAACCTAACACTCATGCAAAAATTGTATGCCATGGAAAGTGCTTTGTGACAAGATAAATTGGTAGAATGAGAAGTTTGGTGAAGCTTTAAAATTAAAATGTGGATGGATAGCCATATCCAAGGCCACGCAAAAATGAACTTTAAAAAGTGTTATCTGCTAATAATATTTTATGTGAATGCAGGTTTTCTAACAATGTGATGCAAGGCATACAAACCATACCTTACAATGATGGTGGGGATTTAATGCTTAAGTGTGTGATAGGGATTGCTCGTGCTAATCCGGCACATTTCACGCTGGTGACAAGATAGAAGGATGAGCATATCTAAGCATCTAATGCATCATCCTAAAGCCAAGTGTGCGGATGATAAGATTTAAACATTCCCTAAGTTATTTCTCACATTTCAAGACTAGTTTCTTTGTCAAAATTTTGGAAAGGTTCATTCCCAGGCACCTCTATGCATATATTATATTCTAGAATTATTAATAGAAAAATTAATTATACTATTATAGTTTTTATTTAGATTATATACATAACATTTCTATTCATTTCTTTTGACAATAAATTTATATTTCAATGAATTAAATGTATCTTTTTTATTTAAATATTATACAAAAATATAAACTTACTTGCTTGTATACTAATTTATCATTCTAAATTATGAGACTATAGCAAGAGGTGTTTTTTGATTAGTTTTTAATAGCAAGTAATCACATTTCATGAAAAAAATCATGAAACACAATTCTAAATAATAAGATACAAATTTTATATTAAAAAATATTTAAAAAATAAATTATCTTCAATCTAATTGGCCCTTAAACTTTACTCGGTAAGGACGATTAATATGGAACCATTATCATGGTGGAGAAATAGTGGGGTCCAAAAACATGTCTGAAAATAAGATTTAATAAATATTGCCAATTTTCTTTTGTAGTAGATAATAATAAAAATTAAAATTATTATAATGGATTAATCATGATTAGTTTTTGTGAGCTATTTTTAACTACAATCTAAATTCATATTAAAAAAATAAATAAAATTATTCTCACACATAACACATGAACTACATGCGTTGTGTAATAGAAAATAATATTATCTTTATTTTTAGCTTATTTTTATAATGAATTAATTCGTTTTACTAAAAAATTTCTTAAAAAAACTTATTGTTCAAATAATTCTTATGTTTTTTTTGAACTTAAAAATATATGACTTATTTTTTGTGTAAATATTTTTTTTAATTATATAATTTCTAATTTTAATATGTAAAATATCATTAAAATTATTTTCAATTTTTAAAATAAATATTTTAAAGAAAACTTTTAAGATATAATAAGTAGTAATAAAAAGTTGTTACAAATATAATAATAATTAATATAAAATTTGAAACTATAAATATGAGATTTCTATATATTATTAATATTTTTAATCAAATATCAATTTTTATAATCAATCTAGTGGAACAAATTAATTATTCAAATAGAAATAATAAAAATAAAATACTTTAATACATTTAAGAAATTTTAATAACTTATTTATGTTTTTATATAACTTGAATATATAATTATGAAAGTGTAAGTAATCTCTCACCATAAGATATTTATAATAGTTCTTTTTCTTGTGGAATCACTTTAACATCTTCAATGAACCTACCATAGGATCTAATATAAAACATAAGAGAAATATGTAGAGAACAACAAATTGTAATGTGTGTACAATTTTGAATATTTTTGTAAATAATCTAAAACTTGAAAATAGTTTGAACTAGATATTATTCTTCACATTGCACTCTAGCATGAAGTATGAAATGGTCATAAGAGAGCATATCTAATTTACAAAAGAGGTTGGGTGTAGTCATGGAATTTAACTGTGTGTTCCCATTTAATTTTAATGAAGATCATAGCATCTACTATAGTAGATAATGCATTTGACATAACACACATTTGTATTTTCTATAAGCATTGGTTGTTACCACTATCAATACATTTTTCTTCTTTTCAAAGACCACACACATATTTAAAATGCAAGTACTTTTTGGAAGCAATTGATTCACAAACCCTCATAACAGATCGAGATGTAGAGCCATTTCCAACAATAAAGTAAGCAAAGGGGGTAAGGAAAAAACCTTGTCTGGTATACATTCTGGATGATAGCCTAATGTAGAACCCCCTCTAAGTTTATAGTCATTAGTTGAGGCATTGGTGAAAAATCTAGCAATAATATAGATAACTATTTAGAAAATGGTCAATGGTTCCATGCTTGACCCTACTTCAATTGGACCAATGTTGCTCTCAATTTTTCTACAAATCAAAGAACAAAACCATCCTACTAGTATTTGGTGGGAACTTCACAACAACACGACCTTGTTAAATATGTAATTAGTTGATAGGATTTCCTTATGGACTTGCAAGTCCAAAATTTATCATGAAACCCATCTCACACCTAAAAACGAGATTTGCTCACTATTAAACCATTGTTGATTTGCCAAAATATAAGTTTTAGCTCCTGGTAAACCAACTACCATTTAATAGTAAAATCCTCCAAAATATCATGTGAAATCCTCAAAAAACTTCAATAAAGGAAAAATCTAGATTTATCTTAGTGGAAAAAATCTATCGGTGTAATCCTTAAACCTCTTTTAGGTGCAAGTGCTAGTAAATAAAACAACTCAAAGTAAAATAAAGTAACTCTTAAGTAAATAAAAAATGGTTTCATATATTTTTTTAAATCTTAAATACATCTATTTAGAAGAATCTCCAAATGCTTATCCATCATTAATAACAAATTTAGTATAGGCATTTGGAGAGATAGATGTATTTAAAATATCTATACTAGTAATAAGAATATTTGTTTGCTATCGTGTTGATCTTTTATTGAACACTATTTTTTTTTCATGTCTTTTAATATTTTGTATTTTTATTAACAAAATAGGATTCCCTAAATTAGATAACTTGAATGCTTGATGAAACTCATTAATCAATGTAATGGTAATACAAAATTATACATTAATCAAAGGAATGTTTAGATGGTGCTCTCTTGGTTAAATCTAAATTTATGGATTGTGGGGATTTTTTGGCATAGAATGACCAAATAACCAGATAATATATAAAACAATTCTAGCCCTTTTTTTGAAATTAAATCTGAAAAAAATTATTGTTGCATTAATGGAATAAGGGAAACTAGGGGAGAGGGGCCCAAAGTAGGGCACCCTAACTTTGGAGGTCCATGTGGACTCCACATGGACCAAAAAAATTATAAATTTTCCCACCACATCACCCTGCCACTTGTGCATCCGTCAGTTTATTTTTATTTTTAATTTCGAGTACCCTGCCACTTGTCACACATCGATTCATTAGAGATATTCAAAACAGGCCTAATTTTCCCTCCGCTTGAAACTGGAGACCATCTGCCTTTGTTGACAGAGAAAAAATCTATGTGCATTGGATCAGACAGACACATGGATCCCAACAACCTAACCACCCTAAACGACCAGTTTAGAGCATTAATCACTCATTGCCTCCTTCATTACCTCCATTGACCAACTTTCCTTATGTGTCCCTCTAGATTTACTTAGACTGACAAGCGCATAAATCAGAGATCAAGGTTCATTCAATGCTCAAAATTCTTGCATATCCCGATCACTGTCATTCCTTTTGTTTGTGTTTATTCTAGAGTGTTCATTGGTTACATGTATCCATATTGATTCGACTCTCTACCATCAATTGTTTGACTCTCCACGCTTCTTTGTTTGGATCTGCACTCTCGAGAGATCCCTTTCTCTTTCAGGTGAGGTTTTTAACCTCACTCAGCCTGTACCAGTGTCTTTCAATTCAACGATATTTTTCCATGCACTTATCTCATTCAATTATTTTTTGCACAAAATTTTATTGTGAAAATTTCTTAGAAAAAGATTAATACTACGACATGTGGGGAGGGTTTCATTGGTTTTTGTTTCGTCTATACTCGTCTATGCACTTGTAATCTTGTGTTCTTCATTGCACGACGTTTACTCTGCATTGTGCTTTTCATATTTTCTTCTTGATAGGAAATATGAAAAAGGGTTCCATTGTTTTGACTTCTTTCTATGATAAGGGTTTAAATGGTTTTTCATTACTATTAGATTCTTTCAATGAAATATGGAAAGGGTTTGATTAGTTTTCTGCCATGTGCACTTGTATTTGTGTGTTCGTCATTGCACAAACTTTAACTTTGCAATTTTCTTTTAACATTTGTTTGTTATTCCAAAATATGAAAATGGTTTCACTGGTTTTAATATCAAAGATATTCTTGCATGCACTTCTACTAATGTGTCCTTTTTTGCATAATAATTCACACTATAAATTCATTTTTATATTTTACTATTACTACAAAATAATCATAGGGTTTTATTGTTTATCGTTTCAAGGGTTTCTGCCATGCACTTGTATTCGTGTGTTCATCATTGCACAAACTTTAAATTTTCAATTTTCTTATAATATTATTCTGTTATTCCAAAATATGAAAATGGTATCATTGGTTTTCATTTTGGAGATATTTTGTCATGCAATTGCATTATTCTATTCTTCCATGCACAATAGTTCACTCTGTGAAATGGTTTTTATATTTAATTATTCTACCAAATATGGAAAGGGTTTCACTGGTTCACAATTAGAGCTTTCTGCCATGCACTTGTATTCATGTGTTCAACAATGCACATACTTTAACTCTGCAATTTACCTTTAATATTTGTTTGTTATTCCCAAATATGAAAATGGTTTCATTTGTTTTCATTTCAAAGATATTCTGCCATGCAATTCTATTATTTTGTTCTTATGTATGTACATATATATACTCATTATATATGTAATTATATATATATATACGTATATGTATATCTATGTAATTTTTATGTATATATATTTATATGTACATAAATGTATATATATGTATATGTATATATGTATATATATGTGTTCTTTTGTTTTTCCTTGCACATTAATTCACTTTGCAATTTTCTTTTTATATTTGATTGTTACTACGAAATATGGAAAGGGTTTGACTGGTTCCCAGTTAGTGGGTTTTCTTCAATGCACTTCTATTCGTGTGTTCATCATTGCACAAAATTTAACTCTCCAATTTACTTTTAATATATTTTTGTTATTCGAAAATATGAAAATCTACATACATATATATACATATATGTATACATATATATATATGTACACATGTGTATATATATGTATACATATATATATGTACACATGTGTATATATAGGTTACATATATGTATATATATATACATACACACACACATATGTGTAAATGTATATATATACACATACGAGTTCATATATATATATGTATACATATATGTGTGTATATATATCTATGCATATATGTATATACATATGTATACATATATGCATATATATATGTACACATATATGTATATGTCCCACTTTCCCAACAACACAACACTCTAGGAAAATCATCATTTAGATGTGTCCCATTAGTCAAATTCCATCACACAACTATAGTTGTCTTCTCCTCTTTTACCACTTGCAACCACCAAAAAACAATGTGTCAAGGCCACCATAATCACCCGAGAAGCAAACAAGGATTACATGCCATAAATACATACAATCTTTGCAATTGAAGGCACTGAAACAAGTTTTCAACTTTGAAAAAGGATACAAATTAAAGACTCCATACCAAACTAACATTGAACGTATAAAGAGATATACAAATTCAAAAATGCATTTCTCAATATTTTCCAATTGCTATTTACCATGTCTCACTTCCATATTCATATTTACATGGAGGTAGTGGAAGAAAGAGCAAAAGCAACAACAACATCACACTATAAAGTTACGAGTATTCTACTGCTATTAATTCTTTATGCCCGTGAATGCCAATCTGTTGTATGCTATGCAAAGTGGGATAGGGGGTGGGTTTGATTGGATTTGGTGATGGGACAGTCTTGGCTCTTAGTTTTTCTTGTGGTAATGTATCCATGAAAATATTGGTGGTGATGTAATGCAAGTGGTGATATTTAAGGGGAGTGTGGGTTATACTAATTTAATTTTTTGGCTGCATGTTTTAATGCTATAGGCCATTAACAAGAAATATGGCTTGTATGTTTGTGGTATTAGATGTGCTTTGAATATTCTATGACATGTAAGACTACGAATAACTATTTTTGTTTGGGACAAATATAAACCAATTATAACACAATTTTTGACGATTCAGTGATTCGACTACTCTTGTTGACTTTATGCATAAAAAATTTTTTACAATTGGATATTAAGGCACTCCTATACACCCTATGTTTGGAGGTGCACATGGAGTGCCTTGTGGACCAAAAACCTTAAAAATAATTGCCCGCCATGTGACCCTACCACTTATGCATCTACCAATTTTGTTTTTAAAAAAATTCCACCACACTACCACCTGTCACACACCGATTGGTCCATGGTGTTCCTATTTTGCACAAACTTTAACTCTGCAATTTATTTTTGTTATTTTACAAATGGATATCTAGGGTTTCTACCTCATACTGTTTAAATTAGGTTTTCCATTTATATTCTTTATTCATGAGAATTGCAATTTGTTGTATGTGATGTAAATGTTCAATTCTTAATGCCTAGCAATGCCTTTCTCTTATAAAGGATGTTTTTGTCTAATCCAATATTAAATTGTTCCTCAATTTCTTCTTTGAGCTCTTGTATTATAATACAATGTATATATGTATGTATGCATATATGTATGCATGTATATATATGGATGTATATGTATGTTTTTATATATATGTATGTTTATATATCATATAGATTATTGTATATTTAGTTGACACTTTTTCATTTTGTGTCTTGTTCACTCTTCTTGATCGGTGCACAAATTCAATACATGTTTGACTGAACCCATTGTTCCTTCTAAGCTTCGTTGATGGTGAGTTGCAATTGAAAGGTATACACTTTATTTACTATTCTTTGTGTATTAACCTAAACATTGCTATATGTTTTTGATTGATCCCTCCTTTCATTTGTTCTTGCAACAAGCTAGGATATAGGTGAGTGCAACAAGACACATCATTGGGAAAATCCCTACTATAGAGGTGAGGTTTTTAACCTCACTAAAGCTCTACCATTGTCTCCTATCAATTATTGAGTTTTTTCATACTATTTATTTGATTTGTAATGGGTGTGGTGTCTTCCCTAAGTTGAAGGTTATGTTTTTGTGTTGATGATTTTGATTAGATTTTGTGGGTTTCCATAGTTTGAAGGTTCTCTTGCTTTCTTGGTGCATCCACAATGTGCTTGATGAAGTATATGGCATCTAGGGTGTTTATGAAAACTTCCAAATTTTGTGTTCTTAAACACAGTCACTTTTTCAAGGAAACATATGGTTCTGTTCAAGCATCACTTTGACTTTAATGGGTTTACTTTCTTATTTTTCTTTCCTCTCTTGGTTAGCCAAAAAATTTCTTCATTCAATTGCCTGCCACGTGACCCTGCCACTTATTCTTTTAATATGTATATGCATATATATATGTATATATATATATATATATATATGTATCTGCATATATGTACACACCTATACATATGTCTATGCATATATGTACAAAAGTATGCACATACATATATATGAAATATGTACATATGTGTGTATATACATATGTAAATAAATTTTCTCATACATATGTATGTACATGCATATGTACATATAGATATACATATGTGCACTAAATATTTGTGAAATATAGATCTGCACAATGAATGATTGTTCAGTGAAGAACATAATAACACAAGTGCATGGTAGAATACCTTCAAAATTAAACATATATGATTGTTCAAAGTTATTGTGCACATACATATATATGAATGTGCATATGTATGTACATATATTAGTGCATGTACATACATATGGACATGCACTATGTATGCTCATGCACTAATCTATGTACATACATATATATGTAGCTACACTAATCAATTGTGAAATACATATATGCACAATGACCAATTGTGCAATGAAGAACACATGAATAGAAGTGCATGGTAGAAAACGCGCTAAAAGAGAACCAGTCAAACCCTTTCCATTATTTATAGTAACAATCAAATATAAAAAAAAAATTGCAAAGTGAATTATTATGCAATGAATAACTGAATAATAGGGGATAGCATTCTAAGAAACCAGTAATAGTTGAAGATGCAACATGGTTCAATTATCGCAAAATATTTTTTTGTGTTACTTTTTTTTTCATTATACTTGTTAAATTGACGGTAGATGCAACATGGTTGAATACTTGTTAAAAAGATTACATCACAATTCAAACACACACACATTAATGTTTCAATATGAGATTTTTGGTATACTTTATTAAAAGATTTATCAGTGACAAATAAGCATCACACCATGACTATTTAAGATAAAATTCTTTCAACTTCCATTGCAAACCTTAGCAAAAAATATTGCATCGCAATTCAAAGCCCATGTGATACCACAAACGTACAATCCAACAAGAGTACTTGAATCACTGTACCATCAAAATTGTATTATAATTGGTTTATATTTGTCCCATACACAAATAGTTATTCGCAGTCTTACATGTCATAGAATATTCAAAGCCCATTTGATACAACAATCATACAAGCCATATTGCTTGTTAATGGCCTGTAGCATTAAAACATGCAGCCAAAATATAAAATTAGTATAAGCAACACTCCTCTTAAGTATCACCACTTGGATTACATCACCACCAATATTTTCATAGATCCAATGCCATGAGAACAACTAAGAGCCAAGACTATCCCATCACCAAATCCATCATATTATACATAAGAGGTTGTTGCTATTCGTACATTCTATATCATGTAAATGATGTTGCCAATGTTGTGTACATGACTATATGTGGATTTACGTGATATTGATTGTGGTTGTTAATGCATAATTTTTTTTATAGATGTAATTGTTATGAAAAGTGTGTTGTACATTTCAACCTAATCAAGAAATCACCATAAACAAAGTTTCAGTATAATTAAGCAAATTTACATTTACAAGAAATTGAACTACACTGCCAACATGTACATCATATTGCTAAGTAGGCCCACATACATTTCCATTTAATAAACCAATAAAAATATCCATTTCATATCAAAGACACGATATAGGAATGTGCATAATGATGGAAACAACATTTACATATTATAGGACAAAAAATTGTAGTGGCATTGGAGGTTCTAGCATTGAAGAGACTTCTTTTTCAAAAGAGCATTTAGGTGTCAAACTCTATTTCATTATACTTTTCAAATTGATGGTGTATGCAACATGGTTTAACACTATGAATTATTTGGTGAAATGAAGCCTCTCTAATGCATAGCCGAACCAATATGGGTGTGTAACCAAAAAAACACACTAGAATAAACACAAATAGAAAGAATGACAATGAACGAGATATGAGAGAATTTGGAGCATTGAATGAACATTGATCTTTGAATTATGCACTTTTTTGTCTGAGTAACTACGAAGGGACACATAATGCAAGTTTTTCAGTGGAGGTAATGAAGGAGGTAGTGAGCAATTAATTCTCTAAACTAGTCGTTTAGGGTGGCAAGGTTGTCAGAAGCCACATGTTTGTTTGATCCAATGCACATAGATTTATGCATTGACTAAGGAGGCGGATGGGTTCCACTTTTGGGTAGAAATAAAAATGGACCCATTTTGAACACCTTGGACGAATCGATGTGTGACAAGTGGGGGTGCTTGAGATTTAAAAAATAAAATTGGAAGATGCACAAGTGGTAGGATGATGCGGTGGGAAAATTTATGTGGTTAATATTGGGATATTACCATCCCCAACAACAAAAGTAAACAACCAACAATTGAACTATATGCTGCAGTTTGGAATATACATAAAAAAGTAGCCAATAATTGATAGAGTTGTAGGGAAGGTCCCTCCCAACCTCAATCAAGCATTCCAATAAAAACATATGGAGATGTTTTCTCATCTCCTGCTTCTGCGTTTTGAGTTGTCATTACATGATTTGCATTTGTATTTTTAAATTGAGTGCAAATTACATGTAACGGTACTGAACAATTATTTCCAACAAAAAGTGGAGTACAACCAACATTTGGGTTGAGACTCGAACTGACATCAGTAGCAACAAATAGAGGGATGTATATGTTCAATATTTCCTGAATCAAGGCATGGTTGTCTACTAATGGATTCTTAGGATTGCTTGTCTTTCTTTCTTGCTGTAATGACCTATGGGCCCACTTGATTTCTCTTTCCTTCCTATCTTGTTTCTTTTGAACCCTCTCTTTCTCTCTCATCTGCTATGTTTCCTTCCTATCTTGTTTCTTTTGAACTCTGTCTTGCTCCCTCTTTTGCTCTTCCTATCTTATTTATTTTGAACTCTCTTTCTCCCTCTTCTGCTCTCTTTCCTTCCTATCTTGTTTCTTTTTAGCTCTCTTGTCCTCCCTCTTCTGCTCTCTTTCCTTGTTGAAATCTGCATAGTAATTTAGCATTTGTGGTATGAAATGTGGCAGGTGGAGATGGAAATGAATAAGTTCTTTGGTCTTCTTTCCACTACAAGATAATAGCCAATTTATTAGCTCCCTCTGCCAATCAAGATGGTTGGGTAGGGGTAGAGGGAATACTTAAACCATCATTACCCACTTTCATAGCTCCCTCTACCAATCAAGATAGTTGGCTAGGGGCGAAGGGAAGACTTATACTGTTATTACCCATATTCATAGATCCATTTGCCAACCAAGACAGTGGGCTAGGGGCCTAGAGAGGACTTAGGCCACCATTAAGTTCCCTAGGCTAGTTGTCCACCATGTCATTAGATTGTTGATTTACTATTTCTTTCATTGTCAATTCCCATTGTCGTGATTCTATTTTTTGCCTGCTTAGTGGAGCATTAAATACCACAAATGTCTCCGCTTGTACATTTTGTTTTTTTTTAGGGGGGAATGTAACCCCTCTTTTACCTATAGGCCACCTTGTCGTGGCTCTCTTCTTCATTGGCATGGACCTCATATCAAGTTTATATTGCACCTACACACATTAGGAAACATGTTTTAAACAATGATAACAACCATCAATGTTCACACCCTTAAAAACAGATTGATGCATGAACATTTTATTTTTCTTTATTGTGTTTGTTGATAGTTTATAATGGTAAATTTGGTGATAGTTGAATTTTATGTGATCATACTAATTTTTTTGAATTGCACAAGTTTAGAACATTTTGGATTGAAATAAAAGGAGTTGTTCTTATGCCCTTCAACAAATTGGAATTAACAATGTAAAGAACTGAAATTCATTGATATTAATCAACAAAAACTAAGTATGAAACCCCTGTTATTGTGTTACAAGTTTGTGTGAGAAAAATTAATGCAACATAGAACATATTGGCATTCCCAGGCAAATAGAATGTATATGAAAATGTTGAAATTTAACTGAAAGTAGTTGATGTTATGCGCTTAGAGAATATTGGGTGAAACAATCACCTTTTTTTTTTAAGTAGATATACATTGAAATTCATAAAAATATAAGTCAAAACCCTAAATAATGAGTTAGAAAGAATAGTGTGTAACAATCACATTTTCATGAACAAAAATGACCCGGTCTTGTGCACTTAGAGCAGATAGGGTGTAACAATCACATTGTAAGGAACAAAAATGCATTGACATCCATAAACTATATAAGTTTAAACCCCAAATAAAGAGTTAGAAAGAATAGGGTGAAACAATCACATTGTGATGAACAAAAATGACTTGGTATTGTGCACTTAGAGCATATATGGTTTAACAACCATATTGTAAGGAACATAAATGCATTGACATCCATAAACAATGTAAGTTGAAACTTGAGATATTAAGTCACAGGGTAGTCGGTGAGAAACATTTATAGTGATTAGAACTGATCTATATACACAGGCATATAAAACATAAAAAATACGTAGAAACTGAACTAAAATAACGAAATTTATAAATAATGTAAGTTGAAACCCTAGATATTGAGTTATAGGCTTGTGGGTGACAAACATTTACGATGCATAGAACTGATCTATATTGGAAAGCATATAGAACATAAGAAAACCCCATAAAATGCACTCAAATGACTTGACATTCATAAATAATGTAAGTTGAAACCTAGATATTGAGTTACAGGTTTGTGGGTCACAAACATTTATAGTGCATAGAACTAATCTATATTGGCAAGTATATAGAACATAAAAAAACCTAGAAATTGAAATGAATTGACTTGACAGTCATAAATAGTGTAAGTTGAAACCTCGGATATTGAGTTACAGGTAATTGTGAGAAATATTTACATCACATAAAACATATTGTCATTTCGACCAGGGATAAATTTAAGAAACCCCCCCCCTCGATGAAGGTGTAAAAACCTGGCGAATCTTTCCTTTTATTTGAAAAAAAGTATTAATTTTTTTGGCGAATCTATGCACATTATTAAAAAAGTTTGTAAAATCCTGGCGAATCTTAATGAATAATTGGTAAAAAATAATAATCACAGTGGTGAATCCTAGTGAATATTCACTAAAAAGATTAATTAAAATGGCGAATCTCTCCTTTAAAAATTTGCATAGTTGGTCGGCGCAGTTCCCCCATATTTTTTTCTTTTTTGTAATATTGAAGTAGGGCCTCGGGAATGGCAGCCATCGGTGGGGTCAAGGGAGAAAAGCCCCCTTGTGGGGGTCGAGGGGGCAATGCCCCCTCGCGGGGTCCAAGGACAGTGGCCCTGGCGTGCTCCTATCGCAATACAGGCAGGGTTGAGGGGCAGAGCCCCTCGCCACCAAGCATAAATTCACTATCAAAAGTGCATTGGAGAACACAAGGATTAAATTTTTTTTATAAATCTGAATTTAAAATTAAGAATAAATGAAAAGCTTAAATATTACCATTGATTAGCAATTTACCTTTTTAATCCAACAACTGCAGGTTGATTCCGCGGCCTATTACACACATGCCATTTAAAAGGCTTGTTGAGGCCCGAAATTTGTTTTGGGCCTCAACAAGCCTTTTAAAAGGCATGTGTGTATTGGGCCGCGGAATCAACCTGCGGTTGTTGGATTAAAAAGTTAAGCGATGATTTGATGGCAATAAATAAAAGCCCTATTCAAGGCTAAAATATCCGTAAAATTAAATGGTCATTTATTATTGTGGCGATATTTCCCTAAAATCAATGGTAGGAGTATAATATTACTGGCGAATATAATCGATATTTGTGATTATAGTATAAATTGCTGGTGAATCAGTTTCAATGACGTGTCGTTTAAAATATAATACATAGGCGAATTAATCGAGACAATTTTATTTTTTAATAAAAACCTGGCGATTCAGCATTGTTTTTAGCTTGTACTATTCGCCATTTTTGGAGGTCCCGATTTCAATTATTCACCAATTGGAAAAAATTCGCCACTAAATTTTTCCCTGGTTTCGACATAAAGAACTTAAATGAAAAAACCAAGTTAAACAGTATCAAGGTGGAACCCCAGATATTTATAGTATTATGAAAACATTTTGCATAACATTGAACAAATTGGCATTTGTAGGCATAAACAATTAGTTTGTGTAGAATACATGAATCTTGATAATGTGTTGCCGATGCTTCTCTTCTTCGTTCGTCAACCTCTAGGAAAATGTACAGCTGAATATGAAAGTGAGACATGATAAATGAAAATCGACAAAGATTGAGTAATGCATTTTTGAATTTGTAAATCTCTTTATATGTTCAATGTTGGTTTGGTATGGAGTCTTTAATTTCTGTCCTCCTTTTTCAAATTTGAAAATTTCTTTTAGTGCCTTCAATTGCATAGTTTGTATGTATTTATGGTGTGCAGTGTTTGTTTACTGCTCAAGCTATTTTGGTGGCTTTAACACCATTATTTTGGTGGTTGTAGGTGGAAAAAGAGGAGAGTGCACCAATTGTCGTGCGTAGAGATTTGACTGATGGGACACATTTGAATGATTGATTTTCCTTTGAGTGTTGTGTTATTGGTAAAGTGTGATAGGGTGTGGGTTCGATTGGATTTGGTGATGGGACAGTCTTGGCTCTTAGTTTTTCTTGTCAACGTGGATCAATTAAAATATTGGTGGTTATGTAACACAAGTGGTGATATTATAGGGGAGTGTGGGTTATACTAATTTTATACTTTGTTTGCATGTTTTAAAGCTATGAGACACTAAGAATCAATATGGCTTGTATGTTTGTGGTGTTAGATGTGCTTTGAATATTCTCAGACATGTAAGACTACGAATACCTATTTGTGTTTGTGACATAAATCGATTATAATACGATTTTGACGCTACAGTGATTTGAGTACTCTTGTTGACTTCATGGATGAAAACTATTTTAGCATTGGATATTAATGTGCTCTAGTGTGGGGCCCACGTGGGACTAATTTTGTCCCTAGTATATGCCCCATGCTAGTTTGGGCTCTTCTCCACTACGCTAAATAGATTTTTGGAATTATGGTTTTCTCCTCTTATTTTGGGATGAATTGACAATCATTTAATGGGTGGAAAGGATTTTGGTGTTAGTTTTGGAAACTACAAAAATATTTTCAGTGTTTCCTTCAACATTTTCATCCTCAAATCGTTAAAGTTTTTTGAAATAGAGCAGTTAGAAGGAAGATCTTGATACAACAAAGTTTTGAACACTGCTGCAGTCATAGCCACAACCATGAAACTTGGAAAAGGATTCATTGTACAAGAATCTTTTTCAACGTCGTCATTGTGGTAGAGCTTGCAAAATTAAGGAAGAGAGTGGGACATTCTAGGAGGAGTGGGGAGGAGGAGACTAGAAGTTGGGAACAATGCTCATAGGCCATTAATGGTTTGAATTTCTAACCTTCAACATTCTTTGTTTTGCCTTGGTTCCTTCTTTCCTTAACTTTATTAGTTTTGTTAAATATGATTTCATTCTAAATAAATTTCTTGCATTATAGTTTTAAATTATTTAACTTTGGTTCATGCCCTCATTCTTTGCATTTAATGGTTCAGAGGAGTGAGTACCTTGGGGTTCACAGTCATTAATGGAGGGGGTGACCTGGCCTTCAATAATCCCCCAGATGGAATGAAAGGGGCAAGTGGGGTTATTCTCATTAACATGGAGAGAGAAATGTTGTCTAGAGATTTGTAGTGGGTGTGAGGATATAGGGTTTTGAAACCTACAAAAAAATGTGGTGGGGAAGACAATGAGCATTGAGGGGAGTAACCACAATGTGGGGGAGATGGTAAGTGCTTTCTAGAAGAGCCTATGAAATTGGTTACGTAACTCCAAACCATGAAATGGTCACTATTTTAGATAGGGAGGAAAAGAGATCCAAAAAAATAGCTATTTTTTTTGTTACCCTTGACAACAATAAATTTTTGCTAAGAAATATCTAGATGAATGGATTAACAAAATGTGATATAAAATACTAGGAATTCATATTTTATTCTGTAGGATGGTCCAAAGGAGAATGTTCTTGATTTTCTTTAAAAACCATGAAATGTAGGAGAAATTTTCTTTGAAGGAGTTTAGGAATATAATAAATTCCATGTTTTGTGTAATAAAATGGTCTCCAAAGATCTTAAATGAGTAAATAATGATACTCTTACACCCTAGATGGATCATAGCTAAAAAAGTTCTCCCAACTTTGAGATTTTTTGCCTCAAATTTTTTCTCCTTTAGGAAATTTCTTGAGTGTGGAAGAATCCAAACTAACTCTCTTGCACATGGTACAAGAATCCTAATATCTTTAACTCCAAGGGTGGATATACCTAAATTAATATAAGTTGAAACCCTCAAAAATAAATTATTTTGTAGGATTGAGATCCTGGGAGGCCTTAACACTTTTTTTTTGTGAAAATTATAAGGGCATGTAAGGAGAAAATTCCCAAAAATTAAAGTAAAAGCCAGTGACCCTAAAAAAAAGTGGGGCAAATCATAATCCCAAGGACATAACAAATGGGAGGGGTATTGCAGGAGAAATTGATAAAGATAAATTAGTTCCAAGCAAGGTAATAGAATTCAAAAATAATTTAGGGAGAGAAGTAGTGAACCCTGAAGGAAACAACATAGAACCAAGTACTAGAGGTGTCACTTTCAAAAATGTAATAGAAGAAGTAACAATGGCCAACATAGAAAATCCAGATAGTGAAGCCAATATCGATAATTTTGGGACTATAGACAAGGTAAAAGATAAAGGTTATTCTGAAATGGGGAATGAATATCCACTCCTCATGGAAGACACCCCCCAAATATATAGAATTCCATTCAAATTGATGTGCATATTAATAAATTGGGGCACAAGAAAAATGCTCAAGAACTAGTAATGCACAAAATAAAGTAGAGGATTGCTCAAAATTATAGTATCAAAAAATCAAATTCGAATAATATAGAGAATCACTCAAAAGCCACATAAGTTAATTCCAATTGGAAGTATCAATACAATGATAAAAAGGAAAATGTAGGAAATGAAATACCAAAAGAGGAGGAAAATATTTTAAAATGGTAAACAATGAATCAAACCTAAAAAGTTGGATCCTTAACAAGGTTTTAATGGAGAGAATAAGAAGCCCCAAGCTTCTCTAGTTACCTAATCTACTAAAATTGAGAAAATGAATCTTTCTCAAGACTTAGCCTTAGACAAGAATGAATTGGGGAGAATAAAAGATAATGACAAAGAAAAATGGATCAGAATGGAAAAAATCCAAATTTTAAAGAGATGAATAGTCCCAATATGTTTTGCTTGTCCAACTCTAATCCTACACAAGAAGAAAATTCCAATAGATTAGAGTTAGACAAAGAATTGAAAGTGGATTTAAACAAGGAGAAAATTGGGTATGGTTTAAAAAGGTGGATCCGGAAGGGGCTACATGGAACGTAACAAACAAGGAGTTCACAAAGTGGAAGATGCTACCTAAGGAAAGTAGCTCTCCACCAAGTAGGGGAAACAATAAATTATCACACATTTCTCACCATTTTAGCCCCATTAGCTCTTGTATATGTTTTTTTCTTGTTTTTATCCTTTTCCCTAGCCTATGTTTCCACCTATCCATGTTGTTTCCGCTTTCCATGTTACCTTACTAATTTTCATGTTTTCTAAGTGGTACTTTTAATTTAATTATTAGTCCCACCCTATGTCCTAACCTTTCCCTTTTTGTTTCCTAAATTATTGACCCCTTTCCTCATTCTTTCCACCTTAGTTTTCCACTCCTAGTTATGTTTTACATGTGAAACCCACCTTTCCCCTTTCCAAAACTTATTTAAATAGTTATTTCCATCAAAAATATTGGTTCCAAGTACATAATTTTCACCTTAAGATTCCATGAAAAATTGGGCTCAAAACCTATTGGACAACACCACCTCTATGATGAATCCCACCATGGTGGCCTTGCTTTCTTAAGATCTCATAATATCCATTAGAATGAATATTGACTAGTTACCTACCAATCTATAAGTAATGAGACTACTATTCATTCCCTTAAATATCTATGAATAGGCCCAACCTTTACCTGATTTTAATATAGAAAAATAAAAATAAAAGGCAAAGGTTAGCAAGATTTTCCATTTTTAGCGAGATATGATAGTCAAGTGTTTAAAGCTTCTGGATTTAAATTGTGTGAGTTTTTTAAATCTAGAAGCTTTAAACACTTGATTACTAAGGATTGTGGATACTTGATGTTGTTAAGATATGATAGTTTCAAATTATTTCAAAAAAAATTATGAGTGAGTTGAATTCAAAATAAAATTAATATATATTCATATCATTCTTAGGTAACCAAGGTTTTTAACAAGTTGGTTTTAATTTTCCATATTTCCAAACTTATAGTTTGAATTTGTGCAAAAGGATTTATAGGAAAATTACTATATTTTTCTAAATAATTGTAGGGTTTCTTTCATCATCTATATCACCATTACATGATTATAAACATGATTTTTCATCCTATTTAGATTGATTTTTCATCTCAAATAATCTCCTATAAGCTAGATTACATCCATTTTGAGGCTAGTGAACTTATATCTATAATTTAATCCAAAGCTTCCTTTTAGACCTAGCAATTCAAAAAAATTGTCCATATCTTTAGCCCCTTCAATCCCTCTTTAATAATCAATATTCTATTTTGTATCTTCCTATGTTTCTCATCACCTTATTATGAACACACATCCTTTTTGTGACCTTGTTAAAGACTAGTCAAAATGAATCCCAACCTCCATTAAAAATACTAAATATAATTTATACACCACATAAAAGTCTTCTAAAAAATGAAAAAATATATTTTACTTCAAATTATAGTTTTCTAGATCTTAACCTTTTCTCCAACCATCACTTGTTTGCATGATTTCTAAGAAATTGTTGTACCAATTTCTAAAATTTTAATCGATTGATTTTTATTTAGATATTTATCAATTTGAATCATGACATTACATTATAATTTAATCTTTATTCATCATGTGGGCCCATGTTTGAACACCCAAAAATGGGCTTTTTAAGGAAAAATCCCTTTCTAACCCATATTTTGTAGGTTCCTTATTGTACGACTTTATTTATAGATTACCTCTAAAGATACTAGAAAATAGCACTAGTAAATTCATCCCAAATTTATCAAGCCATAGGGATATCCTCAAGTGCAACTAGTAATAAGCCATCCACCATCAAAAGGGCCTCCATCCTTTCCATCCTCTTTTCCCTAACTGCCTAGTAGGTCTTTTGGTTGATTGCTACTTACTAAAAATATGCCCAAATTAGATCATTTTTTTCCAAAAGTAGAATAAGAGTCTCCTTTGTCCATTTATATCCAATCCATAAGCCTAAAATTTAAAAACATCAGGCATAAATGCTTCAATTCATCATTTTATTTCAAAATATAGTAATTTACCATTTTCATGGTTTTCTAAGCTTAACTTGTAGGCACAAGTCTAAAAGTTTAGTAGACCTTCTTAATAGAGTACTTAACTAACCTCTTTCACCATATGCCAAGATCCCATCAATATTAGGTAAAAATGATCCACATTTTAATTCCCACTTCTCTTACATCACATTCATGAACATGTTTTCTACTACTTGATTACGTTCTATTCACTATTGATAGATTGTTTGACTATATTTTGTTCACTCTTGATAGGTGAAATAGAACCCAAAGATCTTAGCAACAAAAACTACACTAGTGAAATGAAATCCAAGCATTAAAAGGCCTTTTGATTGACCACCCACTTGGCTACCACATGTAAAAAATAGTTCAAATTTTACTATTAGAATTAGAGTATAATTTGCAACACTTCCCAAAATAAAACCAACCTTGCCCTAGTGCATTTTGATCACTTAATTCACTATTTTTCATAGCATATGTTATCATTTCAATGATAAACCACAATTTAACATAAAATTATTCAAATTGCATTATATTTATTATATTTCATTTATCCCAACTCATTTAATGGTTATAACTAACATTTGGCTAGTTGGACACAACCTTAGGTTTCGTAGTTTGCATTTAATTTTTGACACCTATACACAAATTTAGTTTACATCTTATATTTTATTTTACACAATCACTAAATATCCAATAATCTCAAAAAGAAGGTTTACCATCATTAAACACCTCTCTTTTTCTTAGGTTACATTTTGGTGAGCTTGATGACTCTTACTTGCTACATCTTTTGGCCAACACCATAAGGTTCATTTCACTTGATTGAGTGTCTTGAATACAATCTAATCTTTGGCACATTACCACTATTGAATTTTTACAATGGTAAAGTCTCATCCTACTATGATCATCTCTTCTCGTAGTCCCACTTAAACCCTTATATGTCTAGCCCTTTCCCATTTGTTGATGACATCAATATTTTTGATCCTACAATAGACACCTTTGACTAAGAAGCATAGTTATAATTTTCAAATAAACATAATGGTTTCCAAAATTCATAACATAAAATAAATTCCCTTTAAGAAGAGCCCTCTATATCATTACTAGAATATGTAGGAAACCTAGTCATATCTCAATCTTTGAGAATCTATATATAACACATAGAACAAGTCACTACAACCAACCTATTTCAATCTATTGAATTACCCATAAGGAATCCAACACCAAAATTCCTAATTTAGTACCCCATTAATACCATTAAAACTTTAATCCAACATCCCACCATTCTGATTTTCATCAATCCCTTCATTCGGTGATCCCTCCACCATCATCACTACTCAAATAATTATTCAAAAAAAAAATAACATTCATCAACCCATGCCATCTTATAATACAATTTTGTAATCTCCACCCACCTACACCATCCCTAAACCCACCCCTATGATCCCATTTACCAACCTACACCTACCCACATCATCACTCAACCCACACCAAATTATAATCCTAGGTGATCCCACAATACTGGTTTACAATTTTTGGCCAAATTGGACATTGAACCTAATTTTTTTTATTGAATCTTCACTTTCAAACACCTACAACGGCTAAACCGTGAGGAATTGGAGGATGATGCAAACTAGTGATTTGTGAAATTTTGTTTGTAGATTCTAAATATATTATTTTTAGAAAAATTAGAATTAGATTGCACTTTTTTTCCATCTCTTTTGAAAACTAGTTTTTAACAACAAACACCATTTTAAAAAAGTGAATAACTTTTTTTCAATGAAGGATAAAATTCTAATTTTTTCGAATTTAGATTCATAACTACGATATCTAGTGCATGGAATTGGTTTCATAGCATTTCATTGAATATTTTTTTCTTAATTAAGTTTCAAAGTCAAACCAGTTACAATCTAGAAACGATTCACTTGCTAAAACATAACTTTTTTTCTATGTATTGATTTATTTATTTTTTGATGGATCAGGGACATCAATATCTAGTGTAGTGGATTTTATTTTTTTTGATAATTTGCTATTTTTCCACATGTGCAGAACAAATAGATTAATTTTCAGTGAAAAACCTATGTTTAATCAAACTCAAAAAAATACATAATAAAACCAAAAAATATTAAAATTATATTCGATGGATAACTCGTTTCGAGGACTATCGTTATCCAGTTGGGTTTGTGAAGTCTCCTCCATTTTCATTCTCAACTTGAACTTCGAAGGGAAAATTTTGTAGAAATTTGGTGCAAGAGGGGGAGACAGGGGAAAAGGGGGGTTCGCTCGAACCCCCCTTCAAACGAAGGCCCCTTGACCTTTCGAGTGCCCCCTTTTTTCAAAATTTTCCTTTATTTTCATTCTGGAAAACGTGAAAAATTGGGTCCCATCATTGAATAGGGTTGCTCAAAGGGGGGTTTGAGTGAAGGGGTTCGTTCGAATCCCTCCCTTCGTTCGAACCTCCCAAAACCCAAAACTTTCTTCATGGGAGCATTTTTTGCAATTTTCCTTCCTCAATGGAATAGTAAACCAGTTTTGTGGGATCACCCTCCCATTTATCATTAAGTTCATCATAATGAGAGAAATTTGAGATAGTAATTCAAAGCTTAGTTTTTTATAAGACAATCATCTTTTATAATCTCTCAAACAATATGCAATGAACCCTCATCCACAAATCATAGACAAATCAAAAATCAAACCCACAACCTAAATTATCTGAAATAACAATCGAAACCACAACCTAAATTATCTGAAATAACAATCGAAACCAAATGAAGGATCCTTTGTACATATCTACAGCTGGAGACCTTAATGTTTTTGGCATCTGAATGGAAAACAACATTTGTTTGGACAATTGTAGTGAGGGCCTTCGTTCTCCTTTCGTTTCGATAGTCCTGCTTGAATTAGATAGAGAAAGCAGGCTTGGTAAGAATTGCTTCCACTTCAATATACCACAAGAACCAAAACTGGCATATGCCTTGTTGCCAGGTATTTGTCCTTCACAGTTTCATTTAAAATGCAGTGAAAGCCTCACCAAGGGCGTATATCATTTCTACTCTCCATCACGCCTCTTCACTCATTTCTTCTTTCTATTCTATTTCTAACGTACTGATGTGGAGCTTTCTCTTACGTTCAATCTTGGCTATGTACGCGCAATTTATACACGCTTTTCCTTTAAAACTTCTTCTACATTGCCAAGCTTTGAATAGCAGAGCATTGAACTATTTGCATGTCATTCAAGATATCTTATTGGTTTGAATAGCATCTGCTTCTCTTGCAACAATCTCACTGAGTTTTTAAATAGTAGATACCAATTTTATTTTAGTTTAATTCAGATTTTGGAACATTTGGGTGAGACATTTTGGGTTTATAGAATGGCTTCCTCTCATTTATTGCAATCACACAATGCGGGTCTTTGTAAAGACAAACACTCAGCAGTAGTGATGAGGGTTGCAAGGATCAAAACTTCCATGCCTTCCAGCATGGTTTGCAATTCAAGCCACAGGAATGACCAACTTGTACAGGAAAACCAGTGGTAAGAGGAAGCCACCGATGTGCCTGGTACAAGAAAAGGTGTTAGTAAATGAAGGTCATAATTTGGGGTTTTCCTGAAAAAGGACTGGCTTTACAACCGGAGAAGAATCAGACACAAGATTTGATTTAGAAAGTGAGTTGCACATAAATAAAGTTTAGCGTTCAAGTTATTTCCTTGATTTTTTAACTTGTTCAGCCATTTAATGCGTAAAGTAGAATGTTAATTAATAGTGTGTGTATGTGCAGGCTGTTTTTAACTGTCGGTTTTTTACCTTGATGGGTGTGGATGGGTGTGGACGGGTGTGGACGGGTGTGGATGGTGCACTCATAGGCTCCATCCTCTGTTTCTTCAGGGTATTTCTTCTTTCTTAATTATATTTTAAGTTTCTTAATCTTTTGAATTTTTTTGGATTAGATTAGTGTGTTTTTTTTTCATCAATGTTGTCAATTACATTCTATGATGTATCATTATGAAGAGATAATAAGATAAGAGAAATAATAGATAATGAAATGTAATCAGAAATATTGATGAAGGAAAAAGCTCAATACTCTAATTTAATTTTTAATTTTTTTCTTTAAAATTAATAATCTTCATTGCTTACAAGGATGTACATTATGTGGAGGTCTTTTTTGGAAAACTTGCATAATCTAACAATTTGCAAGAGATTAGAGTCTGCCCATGTAATTCTACGCTTGTAGAAGCAATAGATCCTTTGTTGGGTTGAACTTTTTGATTTGATTTGATTGTGTAAATTTTTTTTATCTATGCTTTCCTTTCTTGTATCATACAAACGTTGACCAAAAAAATCTATACAGTTAAATTTGCAAACATGATATTTTTAACAATATCATTCTAAAAATTTAATTTTAAATTATAAAGTTTCTTTTAATAAGTTATATATGGGAGAAAGGTCATTAGATCATGTAGATTAACTTTGTGAGTATATATATAGTGGCTGTATGAAATATCATCTTAGAAAATTAAATCATTTTTTTCTTAATAAAATTACAATCTTCAAATAAAACTAAACATTTTTTTATTAATCTATAAAGTATCATGAAAAGTTTTATAACATATATTATACATAATGGGAGAAGAGTCCCAAAGTGGTCTGTGATTCAGACTATGGGGGAAAGTGAGAATAAAAGCAAGGATGAGAAGGATGGGGATGACGAAGCCCTTTCTACTTCTGCTAACAGCTCCTCCCATGTTTTTGAGAGCTTAAAGAAGGGTTCTATGTTTTGCCTCATTTTGTGTGCCCATTTTTGTGCCCTAAAGGGTCAACGTGTTCCCCAAAGTCATATTTTAAGCTTGACCAAAATTGCTCCCTTTCAAAATGCTAAATCTAAAGCTAATTCGAGTTTCCCTTGTCAGAATGCCTTTTTTAGCATTCGTTGCGCCCTCCGAGCCCGAACACTCGAGTTTCCTCTGCCAGATTTCTGCCCTGGTTCTGCCATTTCAAACAGTAGTGGCACTACGTCTTTTCGGGACCCGGACCCCGGATCTCGAGTTTCCCCCTCAGAATTCCTCTTGGATTTTTTCGTTCCGACGGCCGTGGCTGGACAGCTTCCCGGTCGCCAGACTCCGGTCCTCCCGCCGCCGTCTATGAATTTAAACCCACCAACTTTTTGGCTACCGTAAGACTGAATTTAATGGCTGCATTAATGGCCGTTTTGGCTATTTAAGCAAATTTTTTGGCCGTCATTATCAACTGACCGAGTGATAGAAAATCTGCAGAGCTCCGCGGCATCCGACATTTTCCGCCCTACAGTCTGAGCGCCTTTCTCCGATGTTTCCCGCGCATTCAACAATTTGTTCTTCGGGATCTTGAGGTAGGTTTGTCGTCCGCGCATCTCATCCTTTTTTTTGTGAAATTCCAAGTTTCAAGCTTCAAAAATGTGAAATTGCGTTGAAATTAAGTAAATTAATGCCCTCCCCTAAAAACCCATGTCTTAGAATCTCAAAAATCGATAGTTTAAGGCCTTGAGATAGATCCAAAATCTAACCTCGCCGCGGCCGTTCTTCGGAACAGTCGTTGGCGTCTCCCGGGCTCGGAACTTCCCACTGCCGTCTGCAAGCTCAGCAACTTCAAAACATCAGGCAGTTGAACCCACCTCGGACCCAATCCTCCGGGTTTCTCCTCGTGGGATTTCGTTGCGCCCTCGCCGTTCTGAAAGGCCTCGCCCGAGCGTCTTCTCAGCCCCTGAACCCCGGACACGCGAAGTCTACGTGAAAACTTCAAAAAAGTCAAAACTAGTTAAAGATCAAAACAACCCCAAGATTCGACACCTAAAATTCCGTCCTCAGAATTCCATGTTGATTTCGCTGTTCCCAACGGCCTTCCTCATGCGGCTTTCCAGACCTTGAGTCCCAACCATGCAAAGTCTGTTCCAACTCCCAACCATTACCCACTAAAATCCAAAATCACCCCGACCTCGACTTCCAGAATTTCATCCTCAGAATTCCGTGTCGCATTCATCATTCTGAACGGCTTCACCTGAACATCTTCCCAACTCCCGAACTCCGGTCCGCTCCCCGTCAAAACCAAAATTTAGACAAACTCTTGAGCCCGTTTCGGAGTCTGACCACCAAAATTCCCATCTCGGGATTCCGTTCCACTGGCACCATTCTAACGGCGAATTCGAGACAGCTTTCTGACCTCCGGGTCCCGATCCTCTGTCCACTATCTGATTTCCCGAGTCCTTAAGCTGTCTCCGAAGATTGCCCTCCGGAATTCCCCTCCCAGGATTCTGCTTCCATTTTTCCATTTCAAATGGCTGACCCGTAACCATTTCCCGGCAATGGCAATCCAAGACTCGGATTCCGAAGCCCGGAGTTCTGTCTCCCCTGCGTCGTTCCCAACGGCTTTCCTGTAGATGATGCCCAAACTCCCAAATGAAGGATCAAATGACCTCCAAATCCAAAACGGATTTCGACCCACTTGCTAAAATTAGGTCTTCCTTCACACCAACCTTCAGTTGACCAAATCCAACTCTAAGAAATGCCTTTGGGGTTTCCATCCTCGATTTTCCCTTTCAAATGACATCTTGCCAAGTGAATTTGGCACTGGAAACCTGGTTTGTCTCCCTTACTTTCTAATGATGAAGTATCAAGTGTTATGTGCTTATTGAACATGAATAATGATTGCAGAGTTAATCTTGGTGTGCAGGGACTTGTCCAAAACCGTTTCGTCATGTTTATTGTTACTAATTCACATCCTTTACGTAGGATTTATGGAATCTGATGCAGAAACTTTTGGTGCCTCTAAGGAAAAAGGAAAAGGAATAGCCAAGACACCTCGAGGCAAGGAGGATAAGGATCTGATGAAGTACAAATTTCAGGGGGTCCCCATACAATCCAAAGTTACCTATCTCTGGAGAGATGTCACAGATACCAACATCAGCCAAGTCGATGTTGACGAATTCATACAGAGAGTCATAATGAATCCCAAAACGGAGAACACAAAGTTGATCAAGAGCAGTGAAATTGCTATGGTTGCAGGTTTCCCGCCGACCTTGGTGGCCCCAGAACTGGTAATGGCGTGCGTGGAAGCATATCAAGAGGAAACCCGAACTATAGTGGACTGGGACGGAAATATCCTTGCAGACATGTCCCCGTCGGGTATAACAACAACTTTCCACATTCATGCCTTCAAGAGCATGGAGACCCCCACCACAGAAGAATGCAAGGAACTATGGGAGCAGGATCCATTGAGATGCAAGAAGCTTATCAATCAGTATTGGTTAAAGGACAAGCGGGGTAGTGCTAGCAAGCTTCCTCAGGAGCTTTTTCATAGCGATTTCTTCGAGGATTACCATGACCTTGTAACTTTGCTTAGCCAGATAATGGGCCTTCCTGCTGCGGCCTTCTTCCAAGAGTGGATGTTCTACTTCGTAGAGAAGATTCACCACGACGATGGTCTCGCTTTCTATTGGGGAGAGATAATCAGTGACCACTTCCACGAGCAGTTTACAACCATAAAGAAGACCTCCTAGTTCTTCAAGACCTCCTACTTGGTGTATTCCCTCACTGATCGGCAGCATTATTAGGGATTGGCGGTGGTACCCAGTGATCCATCAGGGGTGGAACTCAAACCATATGATAAATAAACTCAACTACAGTTCCAAAATTTCAAGAGGGATTACTGTCGGGTGAATGATGCATTCATCGCCCACATCATTTGGACCCTCGGGGGTGACTTTCAAAGGAGATTTTCTCATAGTGCCAGAGCCCTCCTCAGGCAATATGCCTTCCTTTACATACAATTCCCGAAGTTTACATACATCCATGTCGAGGGATTCATGGAAAGATCGAACAAGCTGCCCCGATACCCCAACGACTGGATCATATTGCTAGAACTAACCTAGCAGCTACGACACATCCATACCATCTTGAGTAACAAGCATCTGGTGGGCGCGCTTTACCCCATTGGGCTCGGTCAAGGAATGTACAAGATTGATACCTCCAAGTGTGCAAGGTATTTAGAAAGGGAGTTGGTCGAGTATCACTTCCAGCAGTACATAGCCCGGCCCCGAATGGATCCATACGGGCACATCAGGAAGGCACTAGGACGGGAGTATGCCCAGCTCCATAACGTCAAGGATTTTTGGGCCAACTGCAAGGATGATCTTGAGGTGCGGCTATGGCACTACATGCGCATGACTGCCATGTATGTGCGAAGGATAAACTTGTGCCCAGTTCCTGACCAACTCGAAGAAGATGAGGACATGGTGATCGATCCAGGATACGATGCCGACACCAATTTTTCACTATCGGCAATTGGCTGGAATGAACCGGAGCTTGATGACATCGGCACATTCACTAGGCCTGTCGAGATCCGAACGAAATCATGGGTCGACCAACAGGTGGCCAGGTTAAAGCAGCAAGGAGTTGCCTTGACATTCAAGGGACTAGAAAGTGAACCAAGTGGCTTCGATGGAGGGGCAACTACCGCTGCAATTGGGGAAGCGTCTAATGCACCACCATCAGTCAAGACCAAGAAGAGGAAGGAGGCTAGTGAACAACTGCCCAAACCAAAGGTCTATGCCCACAAGGCTTCTAACCCTAAGCCTTCCAAGAAGAAGAGAAAAACAACTAGATACACGAGCACGATTGTGATGCCCAAAGTTCCACCCCTTGGGATCAGAGGAGAAGGATTTAAATCACCAAGGTCTCTGCTTGCTACTGCTATTGTTGTTGCCCCCACCCCTCAGGCTTCGCTTGCAGTTTCCGTTTCCTCCCCGCCTATGGTGGACATCTCCGTCCACCTTGCTTCCAATCCTCCAATCTTGCAAATTATTCTGGTGGATTCATCATCTACCACGACCTCGCTAGTCTCCTCTTCTTCTATGTCTCCTTCCTTGAACTCCGTTTTCACTGCTATGTTGCCTGCCATTAGTCTCCCAGAGTCTTTGGTGAAATACATGCAAAATATGCCATCCGAGCTCTCAAGCATGCTCACTAACCTAATGGTTCAGGCTGCAATAGCTCAAGCTATGTCCCATGCTCCAGCTCCCCTTCCCTCAACCGAACCACCAAAGATGGAGGCGACAATGCAAATATCGGATGAGCTCGAGCGACGATAGCTAGAGGCTGCAAAGGCACCGGAGGACGAAGAATTTGAGTACCATGAACATCCACTGTTCGAGCACCAGGAAATAGACGAGGTGGTTTATGAGTCCTCCAGTGAGAGCAGCGAGGAGCTGGATGCTGATTTTATAAGAGAATCAAACGACCCCGAACTCAATGCAGAATGGGGCAAGTAGCTCAAGGAGATAGAAGATAGGGAAGCCAAGGACCGGCTCGCAAGAGAAGAAGAGATTGCTGCTCAAGAGATAGAGGGCAACAAGTCTCCTACTGAAGGGCGTCACCAGACCCTAGAGCATGACAAGGAAGCATCCCCCCACGAGGATGAGCAAGGGGAGAGCCTCAATGAGCATGAATATAATCAGAATGAAGAAGGGGGGGATGCTGAAAAAGAAGATCCACCCAAAGAGCAGTTGCATACTGAGTCCCCCACTAGACATGAAACCCTTCGACAAGACTCCAAAGAGGAGAAAGAAGATGTGGGGACTGAGGAGAGGGCTCTTGTCATCAGAGTTGTTGAACTCAAGAAAGGGGACAACGGGAGTCAAAGTAAACCACCTAGTGAGGAACCCCAAGTACCCGATTGGTTGTAGAGGCAGCTAGAGCAAAAGACTCCCACAACAAAGGACCCTAAGGCAAGGCTGGAAGCCATACTGGCCAAGGCACGAATAAGCACCAAGAAGAGGGAGAAGAAACCGAAGATCAGATCAAGGGTGACCATGGATGCCTTAGGATCTAGGGCAGTGTAGATAGCAACACCAGTGGTTGGAGAGCAAGGTATAATTTATAACATCTCCACCATTGACTTGGGAGTGGCCACGAGGGAGCAAAAGGTTGATCACCTCCAGGAGTTGGTCGCCACAGTGGTGCACCTTATCCAATAGGATAAGATTTCAAAGAAAGAATTAAAGGAGCAAGTGGTTGATCTAACGACCTACATTCAACAGTGGTCATCCCCAGATGAGCAGCCCATCACGTCATCGGCTCTGCCACAGTTGCTATCCCAAGAACAGATCAACAAGTTAGAAAAGAGAAGAAACTTAGACAAGACTACGGAAAATTGGTTCCGACAGGTCTTAGACATGGGAAACACGGGTATCAACGTGGCTGTTCGGACAGCAAACAAGTTCCTCGAAGTGCAGAGGACCCTTGAGGGAACGAGGCAGATCTGTGACGAGTTCCCAACAAAGTACAGGGCGGCCTATCCCAAGATTGAGGCCATACTTGCATTGCCAAGCGAGGTTTGGGAGAAGGACCTCGCCCTCAAGGATGATGACCACTAGCTAGTGGATACTTGGAAGCGAGATTTTGATCACTGAAAGAGGAGGCTAGAGAAAATCTTGGAGTGGATAGCATCTAATATCGAATGGGCCAGGGAGACTAGGTACGAGTGCGCTCGGTACCTCAAACTGATGACAGGGTACGAGCTGCCCACGGTCGAAATCTATCTCGAGAACATAAAGCCCCACTTCTTGAAGATCATGGAAGATGGGATGTCGGCTAAGGTCACCACTAAATTTATGAGCTTTGCGGCCCGTGCCTTCATGTAGTCAGAGCTTTTTAGGGATAGTGCGGCCAAATATGAAGAGGACTGGAAGAAACTTGTCAACAATTCCCAGGAATGGAGCTACCAAGTGCTGCGATCGAACATCATGGAGATGGATAAGCTCTAGCCACTAATCCTAAACTTCGTAGAGTATGCAGCGTTGAAGAAGCATGAAGGCAACCCTGTCATCGATGAAGAGTTCCTCAAAGAATAGCTACAACAAAGGGCAAATAGCTAAAAGACGAAATTGCTACAGTGTTGTCACTAGAGGACGAAACAGGGAAAAGATAAGAATGAGTTTATAAATGTAATATATTTGGGGGTAGGTGAAACCCTATTGTAAAATGAATCCTGGCCACACAATAGAATCGAATCTTGGCCACTCATTTTGTTTTTTGAAAACTATAAATAGGGCTCTCCTCCTCTCATTTTAAGAGAGTTGAGTTGTTGTAAAGGCATGCTACAAAATTATAATAGAAATATAGTCATTTTCTGGTGTATTTCTAGGTTTCTCCATATGTTTCATGATTCTTCTCCCTTTAGTTAGAACTTTGCTTCAAGTTACTTTTCTGCTTTAGTATCCTTTGATTAGCTTTGGTAGTTAGTATGTTGTCTCTGGTTTTGAAGATTACTGATGTGTGTATGCTTTCCTTGTCCATACTTTTGGTCATTTGTTGCTGGTAGATGACTGTGTAAAGTTATCCTGGACTTTAATTTCATCGTTGCTCATTAAACTTTATCTTTATTCACATTTCCATGTCGAATGAATGATGAATATCTGCAGTCCTTAGAAGATAGCATAGATTTCATGATATTGTGAGAATTCAGATTTAGTGAAATTCTATTTAAGGAAATTGTCCACAGCAGGAACCTCCATGATCACTGTTCATGGCTAGTTGCAGGTCTAGGAACCATCCTCCTTCCTCACCCTTTTTCCTTTTTTTAAAAAATAGCTTGTGTTAAGGTTCGTTGCACATTGTAAAGTCAAATCTGACGAAACAATGGAGTCCAAGATTGCTGCTTGAACCTACAACAAGGCATAGCAATTCCAAATTCATAAAACTTCATTCATTGACCCAATTCTCCTACAGCTTTGACCACATAAGACCGCCTTGTGATTCCAGCAAAATCACATCAAACAACTAATATGTTCCAAGCTCCGTCATGACCTGACATCCGAGAGACCTTGGGATAGTGTTCTACAATTTGATTGTGGAAGATTGTCTTTCAAGAGAGGTAATGCACCTACGTATTACCTGTGTTGTGAAGTGCATAAAAACACCATCAACACCCTCCCTATAGGCAGGGTTGAAGAAAACACACAGATGACTGGCCATAGCATCCTCGACCAGCGCCATAGTTGCGTTGGCAACCACTTAAGCATATGTGACTGTCACAAAGCCATGAAGCAACTCCATCGCCCGAGCCCGGGATTCAACAATATTGACTAAGGCACGAACCATTGTCTCGTAGATCTTTCAGTTACACCAGTGTCGGGGATCATTCAAAACCCATTTAACCAGTTTGACAACCACAGATCTCCCTGCCGAACTTTGAATGGTGAAGAGCCTCGCACACTGTTCTGCCAGGGTTTCCCTGATGCAAAGACAACTCAGACCAAATTGGTGCACCATCACTCGACACCCAAAATCCTTCCAATCCTTTGTCACTCTGTATGTGTTCAGAGCTTCAACCCTTCCATAATATAGCCTCACAACCAAGGCCCGAGTACAACATAAGGAAAAAACCGGTAGTCAGGGTAGCTCCCAAATCCTGATCGAATCTGTCCTCACCTAACTGTGTGAGCACCAAAGCCACCAAACCCAGTCACATGCCCCAGAACAGGACCTCTCAGGAGTCCACTAGATCACCCGTCAAGATTTCCTACAGCCTTGGCCACCGTATTGGGACAGAATCTGAAATCACCTTCTCTCCTTGGAAAGTGCCCCAGTTGGCAAAAGAGTCCGCAACCTTGTTTGCTTATCTATAAGCATGCGTTAAGGTGAAGTTTGTTAGCCTGGATTCTTTGATTGGTGTAATCCAGTTGCTGATACGCCAAATTTGTGATTTTCCTGACGTTATCGCCTGCACGTAGAGCAACGAGTCTCCCTCAATTTCAACTAAGTCAATGCCCTTTTGTATACAAAGTTGTAGACTAAGCCATAGGGCTTCCATTTCCACCATGTTGTTTGAGTAGACACCTAAATTCTTCGATGCCACCCACACATAATTTCCACTTGAGTGTCTGATTATGCAACCTACCTCGACTTGCCCAGGGTTACCTTAGTAGCCCTGTCGAAGTTTAGTTTCCATTTTAATCTGATCAGTTGCATCCAATGGACCTCTTTCATGTTCACCTTAGCTTCCCCCGTAGTTATAGCTTTCAGTACTTTAAGCTCATTCCATGTCTTTCTGATTTCTTCATCTCATCTTAAGAATTTTTCTTTGGTGTCGATATTAACTCTGTTATTTGTTGTTTCTATAATCGTTCCTTGGATTTTTTTCAGTCAGCTGGGCGTGGCTCGTGGAATTTTCCTTAAAAATTTTCCTAATCCTCTCCTTCCAAATGTGTTAGATGACCAATGATGGTTCCAACGTCCAGATCCCCTACCAGTAGCTAACTTTATTCACACTTGGCCAGCTGGATAAGAAGTCCCACAACTTGTTTTGTCTTGGGCCCATGTAGCTGAATTCCTTTTGCAACCAATTTCAACATGTAACTGCCATTGGGTAGGAGAGGAACAAGTGGACTCTATTCTCCTCTGCTTGCTTGCAGAGCATGCACCTAGTGGGACCAACAATGCCAAGTATTTTTAGTCTTTCTCCTGTTAGACAGCGTTGGTGCAATGCCACCCAAAGAAAAGTCGTTGCCTTAGGTAATACCTCTCGCTTCCAACATAGCCTTGCCATCTAGGATTTGTCCCTTACATGTGTAGCCTACAATTTATACCCCATTTTGGTTGAGTAATTTCCAGATGTTGCACTGCACCAAATGATGGAGTCCTCCTCATTGTGTAATTGCACCTTCCTATTGTTGATTTCCTGTACAATCATTGCTGCCAAGTCTTGAGGAATTGGCAGTGATTCTAGGTTGATCCACTTGCACTGGCCTTCTAATGGGTCATCTTCCATTTGTATGTAATCTGCCACCTTGGAGTTGAACTTTGACTGCAGCCTTTCCACGTATTGGCCCAATTCAAAGAGCTTTTTCAGACTTTTGTGACCATTCCATGAATCCATCTAGAATAGCTCCTTCCTCCCATTCCCTAACCTCCATGAGATGTGGTAGGTAATGAGGGGTCTGCATTTTAGTATATATCTTCAGGTCATCAATCCACCCTCGAGGTTGGCAGCAGTTAATATCCTGATGTGATCTGCATTGTCCAAATATTTGCTTTGCATGATCTAGCACCAAAGTCTACCGGGGTTTTTAAACATCTTCCATGTAAGCTTTTCCCCCAGAGCTTTACTCTGCCATCTAATTTTGTGAAGCCCTACCCCACCATCCTCTTTTGGTTTGCAAGTCGAGTCCCAACCAATTAGTGGTATCTTCCTTTCACACTTCGATCCTTCCCAGAGAAACTTCTTGAGGATTCTTTCTATATCATTTTCCATTTTCCCAGGGACTTCCAAACTAGACATTGTGTATATTGGAATTGCGGACATAACTGCTTTAGTCATTGTGATTTTTACTACTAATGTGAGCCAATTATTTTTCCAAGCCATTGCCTTATTTCGACACCTTTTTTCCACCTCCCCCCAATGCTTTTCTTTGCATGCTCCTTCAAAGATTTGGATTCCAAGAAACTTAGCTAGTAGCTTCCCTACTTTGTAACCTAGTATTGCTATTATAGCTTTTTGTAGGCGTGCTCTTGTGTTGAGGAAGTAAACACATGATTTCTCCTTATTCATTCGTTGACCCGATTGTTCTTCATAATCTATTAGCATACGGTTTATGCATTTGGCTTCCCTTAATCTCGCTTCCTCAAATAAGGTGGTATCATCAGTGAGTTGGGAATGGGTGATAGGATCTAGAGTTGGTGCCACTTTCACCCCTCGTCATTCCAACCGCCTAATTCTATCTTTGATTGCACAACTAAGAGCCTTGGCCATAATTATGAAGAGGAACGGTGAAATGGGATCTCCTTTTCTGAAGCCATTGGTCACCTGGAAGAAACCATGCAGTGAGCTATTGACTGATACTGAGAAACAAATCGAGGAGATACAATGAAGCATGAGAGCACACCAATGATTGTTGAAACCCATTCTTTTCATAACTTTCAGTAAGAAGGCCCATCGTACTTTATCATACACTTTGCACACATCCAATTTAATGATTGTACTCGCTAGATAGCTTGTTTTAAGAGAGTGATCGACCTCTGATATGAGAAGTATGTTATCCGTTATCTCTCTGTCAGGGACAAATCCATTTTTCTCAGTAGAGATAATCCTGCCCAATGTTTTTTTAAGTCTGTTGGCCAAGACTTTCACCATCACCTTGTAGATAGTATTGCACAATGATATGGGCCTATAGTCATTAAAGGAAGAACATTCGGGCTTCTTAGGAATCATGGCAATGACCGAATTGTTCAGATCCTTGACAAACCTCTTAGTCCTTCAGATGTCTTCAACCAATTTCTAGAGGTCATCTCCCAAAAAGCCCCAACAGTTTTGGAAGAACCTGGACGCGAAACCATCTGTCCCAAGTGCTTTATCCAGATGCAATTGAAAAAGCGCACTGTGAACTTCCTCTTTTGAAACCTTCTCACACAACATATTATTATCAATTTCGCTGACTCGTTTGCATATTGATTCAAGGAAATCATCGTTGCAATCCTGCTGATGTTGACCCCCCAGTAGGCGAGCAAAATGCTCAACCGCAGCCTTGCCTACCTCGGTCCCACCGCGTACAAGGAGCCCTTCATGAGATCAAATTTATTCTATCTTATTGGCAACTCTCTTAGCTAAGACAGAGGCATGGAAAAACTTGGAATTTGCGTCCCCTTCACTTAGCCATACCTCCCGAGACTTGTCTCTCCAGAATATTTCCTCCCTCTTTAAAATTTCAGCGTTTATTGCTTCAACTCTTTTTCTCTAAGATATTCTTCATTCCTCATGCCCTTTTTTTATCACGAGTTCATTAAGGATGTCTAGCTTGACCTCCACACTTGATTTTCAATAAAAATATTTTGAAAATTTTCTTTATTCCACTCTTTGAGCTTTTGTTTGATTATCTGTAGTTTCTTTACCATTTTGAAGCTGATGGAGCCTCCCACCTTAGCTTCCTTCAACCAGCCCTCCAGAAGATCCAAAAAATTGGAATCCCACCACCACATATTTTGAAATTTGAAGCTTGTTTTCACCGAACAACTCCCACCAATGATTGATAGTTCTACTGGGAAATGACCTAAGACTGAATTTGGAAGAATGTTGATTGACACTTGCAATCCCATATTAAACCAACCAGGAGGGACCAGGAATCTATCCAGTGTTTCTGCAATCGTGGTGAAATCCTTGAGCCTATTGTGCCATGTGAGCATCTCATTCCCTATGGCGCAATCTGTCAATCCTACTTTAGACACAAAGCTTCTGAAATCTATAGTGGTTTGTGACACACTTCTGAGGTTGCCAATTTTTTCTGATAAATCCAAGATGGCATTGAAGTCACCCCCTATGATCAACCTGTCCTTCAGAAGAGGGAACACATATTCTAAAATTGAGCCTCAAAGGGACACTTTGTCTTTAGTTTTTGTTGGACTATAAATATTAATTATTGTGAAGTGGCAATTTAGGTCTAGGTCATAAAAATTCACCACCATCCAATTCACAGATGAATATAGTACTTTTACGGATATTGCAACCTCCTTCCAAAGTATGCATATACCCCCTGTAGAACCTAGAGAATCTTGAAAATGTCCTTCCCAACACCGACAATATTTTAAAAACTTTAGACAATCCTCTCCTGCTAGCTTTGTTTCCTGTAAAAGTATTATGCTACTTGTACTTTTTTGTAAATGACGCCTAACTAGGTGCCTCTTGTCAGGGGCCTTCAGGCCCTTGACATTCCAGGTTGTGATTCTCATTGCTCCCCAAGGGAAGGAATTCCTCCCTTGGTACTCAATAACTTGGTGATGCTAGCATACTTCCTTGCCACAACCTCCTCTTCCCTTAGTTGTTTTGATGATTTTCTTCTACGCGCGCTGCCAACTATGTCGGTTTTGCCCAAACCCAGATGTTTAATTGCTGACTGGGTTATGCACCTTTCCTCAATTATTTCCATCTCATGCACTAGATCTATGTTTGATTCCAGGTCATTACTTTCCTCATAGGCCTCTTCATCTTCACCATTTTCCTTTTGGGTATCCTTATGTGGCGGAGGTGATCAGGTCATCAAAGTGAAAGTGAATCATCATTAGAAGGAATATTGAACTACTTTTATCTAACATGTTTTTTGAATGTGCAGGTACAGGTACAATTATATCATTTTGACCAACAAGGATACTGTTGTGTTTTCAATCAACATGTATTATTCATGTGTGGTGGAAAATGTGGCTCCCACAAGGGTTGAGCCCAACACATAACAATGACATAAGAAACATATAAAAGAAAGAAATCCCAGTGTTCATGTAACTTCAAAAAAGGAGTTCAAATTATTTCTTCATGGAATGAAACAATGAAAATGTTTCATAGGAATGCCTTTATTTCTGTTGTAAAAAGAGTGAGTTTTCTCCACAAAAGGTGTTGTGTAAAATGGTGGTCTTCAATGACAACACATACAAGTTTCAAGAGAAGATACCATAATGAAAATTGTTCCTTTTTGTGTTCACAAGAAGGTAAATGATGTATTTATGAAGGTATGAGCACCCAAAATGAGAAAATCACATAGAAATCACAGAGCTTCCATCTGAATAGGAAGTACCCAAAACCTTGAAAGGTCTCAAATGGTTTTTCAAGGCATAAACTCATAATGGAGGGAAGAGTAAATGTTTTTAGTAATAAGAATTTTTTTTTCTCTCTCTGTCTCTCATTACATTCAAAAGGCAATAAAGTGCATTTCTATATGAACTGGGGTTTCAAACCCTCTTTTTAAATTTCAACTAGAAATGCAAGGAATAAAAGAGATGCAAGATTCAAGCTTGAACAAAGAGAGAAAAACCCAGATGATAGTGCAATGGCATACTTTAATGGAAGGGAGATTTTAGTTTGTTTTCTCAAGAAAATGAACAACATAGCCTCTTCTTGTGTTATATCTAGAAAAAATGTCAAAACCCTCAAGTTTTCTCAAGGATTAGAGAATACCCAGAAGTCCAAGTCTGCAGCTAGTATACCCACAAGGGTCTTAAATACATATTTAAACATACATTTTATTCACTATCAAGCTTAAGTCGAAGATATACACAAAATAGATAGCCCAAAATTATCCATTGAAGTCGTGGTTGTATATTAAAAAATGGGTTTAAAAAAAAAACACATTAAATGGAGAAATCTCAAGAGCATTCATCATTTTTATTCACTATGGAATAGAGCATATTTGACAAAAAATAGAAAATTGAATAATATGCACCTTTTATCAGAGATATGGAGTACCCATAAATTTACCTTTGCTTATTTTCTATATATAGACCCACGGTTGTTACTACAAAGGAAAGCTCCAAAAGCTTATCCAAGGAGGTCTCAAGTCAAAGGTTCCATCAACAAAGGAGAACACAATAAGAAAACATCAAAAATCATGAAGGGGCCGCAACATAGAAGGCCTGCAAATGTTTCTAAAATGAATTTCAATGATTGTTTTGACTTGGAAAAAGCTTATTATACCTTCTCTTGCAGAACTTCTTCAAGCGAGTTCATCAAAAAGTGCATAAATGTCAAGATCTTCGAGCTATAGAGCTGAAAACCTACCCATTGGCGGCACAACTGAACTCTCTCCAAAATGCAAAATGTGAAGAATGGGCGATATGATTAGGGTTTGGGCTTAATCATTTCATGCCCAAATTTGATTTGATAGTCATTTTTGACTATCTTTTACCAAAAACAAACATAATCATTTCATGCTCGTACCCATGACTTGCTAAGTCATTGACCTAATAATCATAGAAGGTTTGTGTATTACGAGACAAAAATAACTATGTAATTAAATGTTAAAGGTATTTTTACCTTAATATTTAATATGTAAATGTGAAAGAAGGAGAGAAATTACACATTAAATATTAAAATAATCAGATCGATTATCTTTAATATTTGATCATACAGTCTTCACTTCACAATCATGCAAAAAGTCAAGATGGGAGTAGAACTCAAGATTGAATGGTAGTGGAGTGAAATGATCATGCGAGGGGGGTGGAACTGAAGATTGTTTTCATGCATTTGGAGACAACTAGAGATTTATCCTAATTGCATGGAGTTTTTGGGACATATCTGCAATTTCACATCAGTTTTGGAGCCATTTTGAGTTACACATTAGTTACATACAGTATGAGACATAGTTTTGAGTTGTTTAAGCTTAGTTAACAACATTGGTGGGCCCCATTTTTAGGAAATTTTGGTTTTGCTTGTGGATGGCTTTGGAGTTCACATATTTTTGACTTCGGTTAGTTTGACATCTCTTTTCAGTCTCATTCTCTTCTATCTTTTGTATATATTGAGAAAAGACTTCTCTTTTTTCCTAGTTCTTGTTTTCTGCCTTTGCATTCTGCAAAGAGAATCCCTGATAACTCAGTTTATTTATAGTTTAATATTGTAAAAAATTTTACAAATTAATTTAGTTTGTCATTTGTAGAGTTTCCTTCAAGTTCTCATTACAATCATGTATTTTTCCTTCTTAGTTTATGGTGTTTGCCTCTGTATAATGTTTTGATGTAGATTTAATGTGTTTTAACCAAGAAACCTTTAAATTTCTATCACAATTATGGTTGCATGTACACAAAAGAAATCTTAGCACAGGTTGTAAATTGTGCCTTTTCAGTTTGTCCTCTCTATTAGGTTGTGAAAATCCTATTTTCCTTCATAAAGAGAGATCAAATTGGCCTCTTTATGAAATATTTATGTGATTAAGGTGACCAAGTTGAGTTGTGTTAATATATTTCTCTGAGTATTAGTTGTGAAACAACTTTCATAGTAGTTATTATTTGGTGCATCACCTCCTAGAAGCAGTCTTTCATTTGAAGTTTACAGTCTTCAGAAGTTATCTTTCTTCCTTTTTCCCACATAAGTTATTAGATTCTAAGTGATCAAAAGGGGAGCCAACCCATAACCTGGAGATCTATCCTCATTATAGGGTACCCACAACCTAAGGATATTCCAATGTTTCACAGGATTGCAAGGCATTTTTACTTTCACACACGGGTGCAATCTTGTTAATAACACCTACAAAAGGAGTCACAGTTCCAACACCTATACACATAACATGGTGAAGGTGATTGCTAAGATGCATGTGTCCACATCATTGACAACAATGATCAAGTCAGTCAAACTATAATGGTAAAACGCGAAGCGCAAAGGGATGAAGATCTTAAAGGAAATGATGAAGTTGTAGTCAAAAGAGCCCCTGCTGACCAGGGGCGCCCATGAGTTCAAGAGGCTAAAGGAAACTATCAAGTCTTGCCAAGACAATCATCTCCTTCATAATTCTGTTGGCTTTCCAACGCATCATCAAGCAGGTTCACCTGATTCATCGATCACCGACAATGAAGGAAAATACAAAAGATGCAAAAGGAAAATAACATCAAAGATAACAATTAAAACATGAAAAAAGAGCCCCTACTAACCAGGGGAACCCAAGAATGAGACTATCCAGATGCTAGTTTTTGAGTAATCTTATCTCCAAGTGATCTCCTCGATACTAACTCAGCTTCGCAATGAACCTATTTTCTAGCCTACGAGACGCATCAAATGATGATAGCCATTGATCATTTGAGCACGTAAAACGAAGAGTAAACTAATGGATATCAAAGAAAAAAAGCCCCTATAGGCCAATGGAGTCCATTAGTTTAAGCCACCTATTGAGGTTTTCAACAACTGCTTTCTACAAGGTATTTTTTCAGCATACTCTCAGCTTCACAGCCAATCCAGTTGCATGCTCACAAGACCTGTCAAGCATTCATTAATGAAGTTCAAGTAGAAAACACCAAAGGTGAAGGTAGAATGAAGAACATGGAGAAATTGAACAAATGTCAAGGAAAATGCATCTTCCTAGAAATAGGCGCCCAAAATTTTGGGCAATCAAATGTAGTCTATAAGCTCAATGACCTCCAAGATGACCTTCTCCATTTTGATCAATCTCAACAATGACACCATCAATGAAGACAATAGACAGATCCAACATTTGACGATAGAGATCAAACCGGGACCAATCGTGAAATTTTGCAAGTTAAAAATCACAAGTCAAATAGTCAAAAGCGCCCCTGTAGGCCAGGGGCACCCATGCTTTTGAAGTACCTAAATCAACTTTTAGGATTCATAAATCCATTCATCCTTTTTGAGACTAAACTCATTATCCATCCCATGTTTTAGCGAGATCATCAAACTCATCAGTCAATGATGATCTCAAATAATAACACAAATGGTTAAAATGGAGGAATTGAAGAACACTCAAGAAACTAACTAAGTTTGAAGCTAAAAGCGCCCCTATTGGGAAAAGACACCCAAGAATCAAAGGCATCTGACTCAAGTTTTGAGCTTTACAACTCCCAAGCATAGTTCATCAGATTGGTTGCATCTCATTAGTGGATTTTTCAACAACACTTCAAGATCAACTAAATAACCAGGATTAGGGATCGAACGAAGGCATTTCACCATGAAAAAATAATGAAAAAGTGTTCAACTCTTCAAAGGGACGCCTAAAGTCAAAGTAAGACTAGTTGATTGGAGTTGAGAATTTTGAAGGCCTTTACATGGCTAAAACGCCCCAAAATTGGTGGAGTTTGTTCTAGTTGACTCTTGATAAGGCAAATTGACTCCCTAATTAGGTTTTGGATGCCCAATTGATGCTTGCAACCTCATATTGACATATCAAAGCATCTAGGCGTCATTATTCATTTGCAAGTTGAAGCTTAAAACAAGCATTTTTCTTCTCCAACATTTTTGAAGATTTGATAGAGGGTTTTTCATTATTCTTCACAGTTTTGAAGATCAGTTGCACAAAAGGACAAGTTATTAGAGGTTGCATCTTGAGGCATGATTTTCTTGAAGATCTAGAGAGGCAGTTGATAACTTCCAAAATTATTCTTGTCTTTTTTCTCTATTCTTGTCTTAGATCTTCTTGCATGTCCAAGAAAACAGTGGATATTCATATATCTAAACTTGTGGGTATGATCAACATAGCTTTTTCAACAAAACTCGCATGTTAGATTTTTCCAAAAAATGTAGCCTTGCTGCCCCAATTTTTTAGGGTTTTCAAAAAAGTCACAAATTTGAAAAATAGACAAACTGGGCTTGTTCAACTTTGAAGCATGAACAAAACCCATGTGTTAGATTTTTTGAGAAAAAATCATTTTTTGGTGCCTTGTTGCCTTTTCTGCCAAATGGCTCTTGCATGCCATAGAAAAATTCTTTTTTTTTGAATTTCTGACAATCTAGGTGTGTTTAGAAAATTATTCTCAACAAAACCCACGTATCAATTTTTTATGTAAAAATTACCCTCGACAAGGCTATTTTTAACAGTTCCAGAAAAAGTTGTCTGAACAGTATTGTGTGCACAATCAATCTTCAAGGTTTTCATAATGCAGTTCTCTCAAGTTGAATACAAGACCAAGAGGGTCATATTCTATGAATTCCTAAAAACGATTGACACCGATTTGCATCGGGCACACCCAAAGGTCAATTTGGACAGGTTGACAAGCATAGACACACAAGTCCACATGTTCCATAATGGTTTCACCTCGTATATCTAATAGTCTTCTAAGGCTAGTTTAGAGGATTGTTACCATTGGAATTTTTTGTATGCAATGAGTTCATGTGCATTTCTCATAGCTAGAGTGTTCGCAATCAAACTTCATGGTTTCATCATACAACACTCTTCCATTGAGAAAGATCAAGGAAAACATAAAAAACGTAAAGTTGTAAAAGAGTGCGGAAGGTAGTCATTCATAATACAAAGCCACCACTGATTAACACTACACTACATTCCATGTCAAAATGGAAACACATATAGAAAGACAAGGAGTAACCCTCCTAAGGGAAGAAAAATGAAGGAGATACATACATTAAGTTGCTGACAAGCAGTAAGCTGACAATTGAGGCATGTGACGATCTTCGTATGAAGAAGTTAATGACTGGTTAGAAGAATTGTTGACTAGAATTGATAAGGTGTAGACTCTTAGTTAAGGACGTCCTACCCATCCAAGATAGAATTTATGACAAACAGTTAACTTGATGCCTCTTTCCAAGTTAACTCACCCTCCCACTAATCATGCATGCCTGATCCCACCAATTATGGATCTCTATTTTGGAGACACTTTGTACATTGGAGTTCACTTTTAGCTTAGTTTTAGTTAACTAAAGTAGCTTTCCATTTAATTTCTAGGTCACCTACATTTAGACATAGGAATAAATCTTGCAGATTGGCAATAACTAATTGTTAACTCAGGGAGATTTTAGGGTTGCCTACTCCTTTGAGTCTTTATAAATAAGACCCTTTTCTCATAATTTTGTAACTTTACTTCATGGTAGCAAAACGTTGAGCTAAAAAGCCTTCATATTGTTCGCTTAGTATTTGTTCTTGGAACGTATTTGTGATTGGGAAATGCTAAGTACAACTTGCATTCTTCTTATTCAAATAGATGTATTCAATCATTGTTCATGTATTCTTGGTTTGATTGCATCATGTGTGATTGTCTCTTTGACACACATTGCTATCCCAAAGTGTAATCTTTGATGGAATATTGAGATAATAAATCAGGAGAGCTACCTACCTTCCTTTGATCTAAAAAATGAAATTAATCATTGTATATTATTTTTCAATAATCTATTTTTTGATCTACACCTCGAAACGAGCATTGTCTCTCCTTGGGAATTTAGGAAGAAAGATTATTGTTATTTGTTGTTTCTAGTAGACTATCTTTCAGCCTACACCTCAGAGAGGTCTTGGTACCTCCTTGGGAATCCTGAGATCTAGCCTACCATCTAGGGATTACTTGTGTGATTCTATTGTAGTGTAAATCTGGGAGTTCAGAGCCTTCAAATGCATTTTGGGAGAAACATTTGTCCAAGTGATCAAACCATTACATTCTAGCTCCTACATTCTCTTGCTTTATTTATCTAGAGGAGATAGGATAGATTAAAATTTAACTTAGTTGTAGTTAAGATCTGCAGAAACCAGAGAAAACCTTTAGCTGCAATGCATTATGTTTATGCACCCTCGTCTTGCCACTAAGTAAAAAGATAGGAACACTAGTTTACTGTACTTTTTATTCAAACATCAACAACAAGAGGGATCTTCCCCTCATAATTTGAAGAGAAACAACTACACACTTGCAATAGCTATCATTTTCCAATAAGCACTCTAGAGGTGATAATTGAAATACCAAGATACTTATATCCTCCTCAACCTTGAAACCCTTTTAAAGGTTAGCTATGCACCTCAAATGTGCAAATTCAAATTGGGTCGATGCTAAAACACTTCTATGGTAGATAGAAGTGAATGCGAGCCACACCAAAAATTAATTGGGACCCAAATCAACAACACCACTTAAACACACACTACCACAAACAATATTTATCAAATGCATGAAGTGTAAACCCCAGGTCAACCATTAATTGTGAAAAACACCATTAAATAGGTTGAAGTACACACTTCCTCAAACTCAAAGATGACTTGTGAATCATACACCATGCTTCTAAACAAGCTAGAACAAACCACAAACCACCTGAGATCCAATAAACTCCTTCGCAACAACTTCCACCTGAAGAATGTACCAACCCAGTACACTCAGACTACTCTGGCATACACTGTTACTTGAAAAACTATCTTCCAAAGCACCAAACCTCAAATCCTCTTAACTGAGGTAAACTACCAACACCATCAACACACCTTCAAAATCAAAAGACTTGAAGCATAACTACAAAGAAATGTAAAGTAAAAACATTTCTCCCAAACACCTCTGCAATGCATAGTCACACATTGGTGAACACAACTTGTATTGTACAATGATCTAGCATACCATCTCTTGAATATAACATCTTTGAAACATTTCATTAATATATTTGAATCACATAGGTAGATCTTCAACCTAGAAGAAATGCGGATCAAAACCAAAACATCTCTCTATAACCCAAAACAACATTGCAACACACTATTTCCTCTTTTTATCAAATTTTCTTAGAAGCAGTTGGAAACCAAGCAGCAAAGACACATCCACAAAATATTCATCACTAATTTATCCATAGATATAAGCTTATTAAAGTAACACTAGAGGTTAACACTAGTAGCTTAACTGATGACAAGATAATGCAACAAATCAAAGCATAGGCAACACCAACTGTTCATCTTCAACATCAATCTCCTTCGATACATATAGTTTACACCAATGACAAAACAAGATTGTTGACATCAATGAAAACACCAATTTTCTCATACTTACAACAATCTCCCCCTTTATCATTGATGACAACACATGATGTGAAAAACCATCAGAGACACAACAGCTCTGAACATACTTGTTTCCTTTTCTCATTTCTCTTTACTCACTCTCCCCTTACATGAATCTTTCTTCAACTGAATTTTTCTTTCACAGGTTTCTCCTCTCTCCTTAGATCTTTTTATCTCCCGCTTGATGCTTGAATTTTTCACATGATACTCTCTCCTTTATTACTTATTCTTTTTCACATGGCTCTTCTCCCACTTTGAGATTAGTTGAAAAGGATAAAATGTTTTGGATTATTCTCCCCCTTTGAAATTACAAAAGCTTCTTAAAATTTCTCTACAACACATTTCCTTTTCTACACTCACTACTCCCCATTATAAGCATACACCAATATGTAACAATCTATAATACCACTACCTACTCCCCCTGAGAGGTATCCACCAACATCAATCCAGAATAAAGGATAGATCTTGAGATCCACTGGAATGATGCATCACCTTATCCATCTAATTCAAAGGAGGGGAAATATCCCCCAAATTCTCCTAGAGATACTCAAAATTATCCTTAGGAAGAGACTTAGTGAATATGCCAACAATCTAATCCTTTGTAGACATATATTCAAGCTTCACTTCATTCTCCACAACCTTCTCACTTAGAAAGTGACATATGACTGAAATATGTTTTTTCCTTGAATGCATCATTGGATTCTTTAAAATTTTATTGCACTTGTATTGTCACAAAAGGTAAAAATAGGCTCATCATACACTACTCTAATATTCTTCAATGTTTCCCTCATCCACAACACCTGTGTGCAACAAGATGTTGCTGTAGTGTACTCAACCTCTATAATAGATAAAGAAACTCAATCTTGTTTCTTACTTATCCATGAAACCAATCTACATCCAAGAAAGAATGCACTACCACTTGTACTTTTTTTGTTATCCACACAACCAACCCAATCTGCATCTGTGTACGAACTCAATGTGAAGTGAGTATCCTTTAGATACCGGAAGCCATGATTTAGAGTGCCCTTTAGGTATCTGAATATGCTCTTCACTGCTGCAATGTGTGACTCTCTTGACATTGTACATCATAAATTCTGATTTGGAGGTCTTTAAAACCCTAGATCTAGGATTTGCATTAGTTAGTATTGCATTTCATTTTTCACCTTGCATCATTCAAAATTGCATTTTGCATCATTCAAAATATCAAAACTCCAAAAATATTGCATAAATTCTACATAGTATTTTGTATATTAGTGTCTTTCAATCATTTACATCAGAAAATTCAATCAAAATTGCATCTAGAAAGTTGTCATTTTGCTTGTTGTTTGTCATCAAATTGCATTTGCATATAATGATTAAAATTTGAAAAATTATAACTGAAAGTATCTGTGTGCAACCTAAAATAGAGACCTTAAACATCAACTTAGAAACTCAATCTTTAATTATTTTTTAACCCCTATACAAGGACCCATTCACCCTTGGGCGAATCTGTCCTTGTATAGTCCATTTTCCAAATTTATGGGCATAAATTTGTCTCTGTCTGCTTTATTTCTTGCTATTGTAGATCTCAATTTCATTTTTGGAATTAGAAACTTTTGTAATTATTTGCATTCAAGTTAATTGGTCAAAACAAGTGCATTGTTTAAAAGTAAAATTTGCATCATTTTCAAGTTTTTGCACTCTAATCAGAAAATCCTTGCATGCCATATCTAAAAATTGCAATATATTTTACATACTTGCATTGTGCTTCCTATTTTTGGCTATTTTTAAAACCTGTTTAGTGTCTTTTTTCCATTTTGGGAACACTTTTGTCTTGGTGAAACTTGTATGAGTATGACAGCCTAGTGTCCTATTGCTAATACTTCAGTGAGATGTAGTTTGAGACTCATGGCATCCCATGCTGGTACATCTATTATGGATATTAGGTTTTCCAACTCTTTCACTCATAGTGTTGACACTAGTCAACCCATGTTGGAATCCATGCTTGAAATAACATGTCCTATGACTTTGAATCCTAATGATGTCGAAACCATTGTTGTTCATGTCCCTCAAGAAAAGCTAAAAAAAATGGATGAAGCCTTAGAAAAACTTCAAAAATTTGTGAGTTTTGAATATATTATTGGTACTATGGTTCTTGTCATAAATAACAGAAGGAGAATGCTTGATTATGAACTAGGAATAGAAATTATGCATAAAATAGATCATATTATTGATGATCATATTCCTATGTAATGGCTAGTTTTGCTCAAACTTTGGGATACACTCAAAGTCAAGGTGGAAATGAAATTTCTCCTCTTACAACTATGGCCTCTATTCCTACATACAATCATCCAATAGTTACTACAACAAGGCAACTAACTAGCAACATCAATCCAACTTTGGGTATTTCCCCTATGAATCCTTTTAGCTTTGTGAATTCAAACAACATATCTCCTAACCCATCACCTCTCAAAAACTTGCAATTCACTTGTACTCCCAACACATACACACCTCCACCTTATCCCCCTCCATCTCAAAACACAACCACTAATTTTGTCTTCAACCAACTTTTGCAAAATGTTCCATCCCTCCAACAACAAATTTCCATAGTGAACCAAAATTAAAATGGCCAAGCTTCACAATACGTCAAATGAAACCCATTATCATTGGAGAATTGAGAGAAAAAATGCCACAAGGCATGAAGATTCCTAGATTTGAGAAATATGGTGGTAAAGGAGATCCTAGTAACCATGTCATGGCATACACAACCTTATGTAGTGACTTTATTTTTGAAGACAAGCTCTTGGCTAAGCTTTTTCCTATATCTTGGAAAAGTACAACCTTGGAATGGATTTTATCTTTATCAAATAATTCAATTAGTTCATTCAATGAGCTTGTTGATGCTTTCCTTAACCATTTTTGAGTGCACATTGGTCCCAAGATGGCCTTACCTAATTTAATGCAATGTAAACAAAACAAAGATGAAAAGGTCATTGATTTCATAACACATTATCAATTTCTCTACTCATAAATTAACATTAAGATTCTCGATGCCGATCTTCAAAGAATGTTCATTGAAAACTTGTAAACCAATATTCAAGATAAGCTTGGGATGATGAAATTTCACTCTTTCACTCACTTATGCACAACTCTCCATGACTATCAAAATTTAGTTAGTCAGCATGAAGCAAAAACTTCCTGTAACCATCTTGAAAAATATGAATACATGCCTCATAACAATTTCCAACCATTCAAAAACAAAATAAGGGGTTTATACAAATAAATCCACCTCAAACAAATCAACATGTTCAGTCTCAAGTGGCTGCTATAAAAGCAAAAAATCTAGAGCAATTAAGGGAAAATAATAGAAAATTCACTCTATTACCAGATACCCTTCATTCCATCATGTTGCAACTCTTAAGTAAGAACCTTATTACCTTACCTCCCATTAGAACCATTGATAGCACTAAGCCTTTACCTTCGAACTATAATCCAAATGTATTTTTCCATTATCACCAATAAAACAAACACAATACAAAATAATGTATGCATCTTAAAAATATTATGTAAGACCTCATTGATTCTAATCACATCCAAATTGGTGGTGTTAATGATCAAGGAAATAAGTTTGTTTCTCCACCCAACCAAAATTTGCAAATCTTTACCAATCCAATGCCAAATCATAACATCTCATTTGTTAAAGCTAGTGACACCAAGAATGATGTAATGCATGTTGACAATATACAAGACATGACTAATGATAATATGAGTGATTATAGGGATATCCAAAATATGGTCAACCTCATTGACGTTCAACCTTGTAAGGGCCAAACCAACTTGTCTCTTGACATTTCTTTCACACATAATGACATAATTAAACATACACCCAATGGTCCTCTTTACATAGCTAGAAGAATCAATGATAAGCCTACTAATGGGATATTAATTGATCCTGTGTGCATAGAGAATGTGATCACTAAGGAATTATTGTTTGTGCATGAAATTTACCAAGACTCTTATGAATAATCGAAAGCATGTATCAAAACATATAATGGTATTTCTTCCCCTACGATAGGTTTGATCACTCTCCCATTAAAAGTTGGACCGAAGCAATTAGATGTATCATTCTCCATTATCCCATCATCAGACCATTTCCATGTGAATCTAGGTTATCCATGGCTACGCTCCATGGATGTCGTCCCATCGTTAGTGCATAAATGCTTAAAATTTCCATTTGGCAATGACATCTTCACTATACATCATAGTGGTTTTAATCCTTTGTCTTCCCATGGGAATTTCTCATTGGATTTATTTTGGCCCAAGCCTATGGAACATATTAAGCCTCGTGAGGACTTATTTTTCAAATCTTACCAAAATTTCAATGCAAAACATAGCAAAATTATCTCTTAGCAATATCCCTCAACCCATGATTGAACCTCCTATCATTGATGAAAATTTGATTCAACCAAATGCTCCTCCAAGTAACCAAGAGAAATCCACCACAATTACTCCACCTATTTCCTACAAAGATACAACCATACAATTCCTATTGTTCATCCTAAGATCAAACATGTTTATAAACCTAAAGAGAAAGTAGTTGACCAACCCTTGATGGTTGGTTCCTTTCCTCCCTTGCGGGAAGAAAAGAAACCAATGGTTGATAAACCCTCTCCTACACAATCACAACTTGAAAACCATGCAATATTAAAGAAATCAAAATGCTAAAGAGCGTAGGCCTAGACATCATGCTATTGCTCATAAGTTAGAACAAAAGAACAAACGAGAAAACCAAGATCAAAATCTAGCTCAAACAATGCATGATGCTTCTCCACCTTTGCCACAACAACAACATAAAACCTCTATGAAAATTGTCATTAGACATCCTATTGTGATTAACTTGGATGATGATGATGAGATTGTTAAGATTGATGAGGAAGTGTATAATGAGTTGAATTTATTATTTTCCTCTTCCATGAGCTTAGATGAGAACAACCGTGATGATCCTCCTAAAAAGAGTGCATCACCACATGTTGAACCTGGGGATTGTCCTAGTATGATGCTCATTGTTTTCCCTTTGGATAGTTATCTACCTTCCACATATGATGAACAAGATTGAGATGTATAATAATTGCTTTAGGTTGGATTGCATTTTCATACTAGCTCTATTCTTTCTATGTTCTTTGTGTGATTGCATGTGCATAATGTGATCCCCCGTACCATGCTGCTTGGTGTGTCTTTATGTTTGTGAGCCTACTTTGGATGACCCTTGTCATTCCATTGGTGTAAGGATACAAAGGAAGTGAATCTATTGTGACATTCTTCTATTTTTATCTACATAATTCTATCTCGACCGTAACCATTATCTTCACTTGTCTTGTGTTTTCCTTTTGAGGATGACACAAGGCATTGAGATATTTAGGTCTCTTCCATGTTAATCCAAAATCTTTCCTTTATTTTCTCTCTATGTGTCATTCCTCCTTTGTGTTTTTTGTTCATTATGCATAGATCGTCGAGTTCTTCACCATTATAGTAATGGGTGTTAGGCCTTGGGTGATAAAAAAAAACTTCTTGACTCTGGTGTCATCACTCTTTCACATTTTGATGAACCTATTCCTTCCAAATCATAAACCTTTTATTGTGTTGCTCCTCACCATGTGGCATTAGTAGCTCTATGTGTTTTCTCACTTCCATTCATGGTGGTACAATATTACATGCAACCAAAATCCTTTTATGGTAGAAACACAATGGTATTTAGTATTATTTTCCTTGCATGTACACTTGGGGGGAAAGGATACCTAGTTTTGGAGGTGTGCATCCTTCTTGTGGATCTCTTCTCTTCTCTCTTCCCCTCTTATTTTCTTGAAAATATCAACATAGTAAACACACTAACATTTTAAGGGGGGGCATATCACTCTATCCAATTGTGCATCCACACATGTACCCTTATCCATTCATGATTCTTGAGCCTTGACTTATTGATGTACCCCCTCTATGGTGGTGTTTTCATAACAGTTCATAAAACATGGTTATGAGTTCTTCCCTTGATATGTGAAAAAAATTTGTCCTTCAAGACTTTAAAATTTTTTATCCCCCAAGATGTTAAACATTTTCATACCTCGAGATAAATATTTATGTGCTCCCTAAGGTATTGATAATACACAACCTACTAGTATAACACAACTTGCTAGCTTGTGAATCTGTGTACTTTATAAACCACCTAACATAATGCAACTTGTTAGTCTATGGTCTTTACTTATCACATCCATGGTTACCTAGCGTAATACAACTTGCTAGATTGTGGTCTATGGGGGACTTTGTAATGTGCATGGCCCCTAGTGACATAGAAAGCTAGTTTATGTGCCATTTACCCTCCTTTATCTATATTGGTTGCTCATCGTCTATTTGTATGTATTCTTCCTTTGAAGCAATTGATCAACTCACTATCCTCTTCTCTCCCATTTTATAATTCCTCTATTTTTTTGTGCATTTAGTGGAAGATGCTTAGTATTGAGACAACCTTTCATATCGAGGTATCCTTACCTTTCTAACTCATTTTTTTTTGTTTTAGATAATATGTACTGACATTGTTGTTGTATTCTTTTTTTCTCTCCACATTTTCTTTGTGTATGTTTTTGTTATGCTTTGTGTATGCTTTGTGTATACTTTGTGTATGCTTAGTGTTTTCTTCATGTATGCTTTGTGTGTATTTTTTATGTATGCTTTATGTGCATTCTATTATTTTCTCCATGTATGCCTTATATATGTTCCAATTTTTCCTCATCTTGCATGTGAAATATGTGTTTTGTGTGTGTGACCTCTTTATCTTGACATTGTGGATTGATAAGATCCCAAGTCTAGGGGCCATCACATCTCTCAACTTGGTGTCATCATATCTCTTCAACATTCTTATAAAGAAACCTATCTTTTGTATACTTTAGTGTGAGTATGAACATAAGCTCATACCCTCACTAAAGTAAGGGATATATGTAGTTTCATAAATTTTCACCCTTGACAATTTCACACTATGTTTGGAACTCTATCTTGCATGTATAATATTGGTAAACAAATTTGTCACCTTGAAAAGATAAGAAAACTATGAATCACCCGATGAAAAACAATGAAAAAAGAGTACACAATAGTTAGAGAGATCACCAATGAAATGGTGATCTTCCTCTATGTTTGAGAGGAGCAACTCCCTCATATGATCTAGTTTTTTTTGGGGGTATGCATTTAACTAGAAAGAAAGAAAAGAAAAACTAACATCTATGCATAACCATCACACAAATGTGATAGTAGAATTTAAAATAGAAGAGGAACGAAAACAAATGACACACAAATCATTAGTTACGTTCCTATGAATAATAATCAAGAGAATAAGAAGTAATTTCTTTCAAACATGAGAGAAAATATAAAATGTTCGGGACTCACAGATCTTATAACACTTACATCTACAACCAGATATAACAGAGTTTACATCAAAGAAAGATTGTGACTTCACACAGAAAATCTTACAATCAAAAAGAAGACAAATAATAACAAAGATTAAAATATCTCCTTATTCATTTGATGAAATAAGAGCTCAAAGACTTTGTCCTCTCTACACAAAATGGCCTCTTGAAATAATACATATTGTTGTTTACAATAGAAATCCAATCACTATCTTCCCCCCAAAGCCCTCATAGGAGTTCCCTTGGTCGGACAACAAAAAGATCCCCTCTTACAATTCAAACTCTCTTGTATATCTTCTCCTCCTTTTGCATAGCTTTTTCTTGAAATCTAAAATTTTATTTTATTTTAAAATTTAAAGATCATTCAAATTCCCCTTTAGCCTTTTAATATGCCTACTCCATGAATATATTTTGAAATGTGAAAGGAGATAGAGAAAGCCACACGTCTTTAGGTTCGACAAAAAACTACTCTTCCTCTTCCCTGAAGCTCACTCTACTAATAACAGTAACATTATTAAGCCCTTCACAAAGATTATTCCTATGAAAGAATGCTAATAGTCTTGATGCTCAGCGTTGTGATCAATGTTGCTTGTTGATATAGTATCAGATTAACTTCAATAGCTGCAGCGTGTTGATAATGTCATCACTGCGGAGGGTAGTCATGGAACCTAGATCTTTAATTGATAAATTCCTTCCATGGCCATGGAGAACTTCCAAAAGGGCTTGTGTCCAATAACTTTTGAAGCTGACCTGACCAAGATCAGAAAGTGGACGCTCTGGGGTACCCATTCTTCCTTCCTTCTTAGAGAGCTCATAAGCCAATGTTATAGGAAATCGTCCATATCCTTTTCATTGAAATGGCAGAAGTGTCAATATACATGCTAAATTGTAAGATTCAATAGAATATTTTTCTTGAAATCTTAGAGAAGTATCCAACCAACCCATGTTCATATTCATGCTTCTCAGTCGAAATGTGGAATATAAAAGAGTCCATATCGTAATAAAGTGTCTTGTGATAAGTAAATTTTTTGCAAGGAGGCACAAATTTTGATAGTATAATTTGTTCTTTTCACCATTCACTTTAAATACAAAAAGAATCTATTGCATCCTCCCTTTTCAAATACTTTAATTTGTCGACTCGTAGATTCATCATCTTGTTTACATTTTGATGGTACTATAGATTTCTCTGCAACAACAGTCTTGTAAATCTCATCCCCAAGTGGGTGTCTGTAGGCATGTTTCCTCATGTGTTGCATATATGTCATTTTCTTCATATATTTCAAGTAGAATTCTCATATATAAAACTTATCTATATTGATTCTCATATATCAAACTTATCTATATTGATGTATTCTTCTGGATATGGTGAGTAGTACAATGTATCAACCTTATATTTACCAAACTCGACAACTTGAATGTTCTTTACTTTTGTCTTCCCTTTGTGCTTCAAAGTTTCTATAGAAAGTATATTAGTGGGAATTTATATTATTTATCCCATGACAAGACACATCTCAAACAATTTCCAAACATTTCCTCAATTTTTTATAACAATAATGATATTTTTTACATACCATTGTAATAATTCTTCTTGTGAGCTATTGACCATGAATCCATAGACATCTGAAATGTTTGTGGGATCATTGCTTTGTTTCTACATGAAATCTAAGGCAAAGACTCTTAGAGGCTTTTTTTAACCATAATGCTCTACCCCACCCTTGATTCAGCCAAATGGTTATCAAAGTTGAAATTCCTTTGACAGAGTCCGGATTTCATCATATGTATCCTATCGACCAACTCCACAAGTACATCAGGTATTTCTTTCAAGGTAATCATGAATAAAATAATGGTGAATCTTTGATTGGGATAGGAGATTCTAGGCTCAACTCTTCAAAGCATATACAGGGTATAACATCCACTGTTATAACACCTTGATAGTATAGGATTCTTTGCCATGACATCTTGCTAACAATTTCTCCATTTGTGTCACATATGTAAATGTCGCGCACATCTTCCAACAGAAAAGGATCATCTACAAGTATAGTTGCATGACCATAGGTGTATATTAAACTCCTCCATAGCATCATATGTTTCAAGAAGTTATGACTTTTGAAGTTGGTGAATCTTTTTAACTAGAACATGGACATCCTCTGCCCGAGCGCTACTAAGTTACCGCAAGCATATATCCGCTGTGGATACCTTATAGTCATAACGTTGATCATGTTAGTCAACTCCAATTCATTTAACCAATCTCACATCCAACGAATTACTCATTTGTCCTTCGAAGAATGACTTGCTAGAGTTCTCGAGACCCAGGGTGTTCTTTAAAAGAGACCCTTGTCGAGGTTTGTATGTGCTTAAATTGGAAACCTTCACTTGAACTGGCCTCTTGAGGAGGAGTGATAGCATATGTAGGTACTCGACCCTCACTGGCAGAATCAACCTCTTCCATTATAAATTTCAACAAATTCCACAAGTGTTGAAGAATTAAAAAGTTTTCCAAAGTCTCAAAGCTTTGAAATGAAAGAAAGTAAGTTTTCATATATCTATGCTCATTTAAATCTTTTCAAACCCTGCTCGGCTAGCTCATCCACAAAATTGTAATAATATAAATCGATGGACTCTTGAAGTATTGAAGGCTCTGCATTTTAATGCTGCAGCTGGTAACTGCCGATGGATGTGTTAGAGATGATCTCTTCAATGATGATCATGTAGACAATGTCAATTATGATCCCGATCTATAATAAAATTCTTCCGAGTGAAACATCATCTGCCAAATATTACTTATATATGAAGTAATTTTGCAGTCTCTTCATTTTGTTTTACATCACATTTTGGAGTTATTATTCTCCTGTTATGGCCAAAAAGGTTGGAAGGAGAACGATATGTGAAGATGGGTTAAGAAAGGCATTTTCTTCTCATGAACTCTCTTAACCTTCCTTACAGTGTGTTCACTGTAAATACAACTGACTTTCATAAAGGCAACCATTCCCCAATTTCTTCATATTACAAATCTAGATATTTCTTTTCCAAAAACCAGTAAATTTGTTCCCACAGCTAAGGATTCATTATCTGCATAACTGAAACATTCATCAGAAGGCGTTCTTGGTAACCTCGTACATCAATGCTGCTTAGGATCATAAGCCTCCCATCTAACCAAATTGCATGCCAAATATATCCAATGTTGAATAACCCCAAGCTGTCTTCTCAGGCGGTATGGACTTTATAAGGTTAACTATTTGGTTAGAGTCTAAAGTAGAGTCATCCAGAGCAACCCTTCCATATTCATTTAATCGGAGAGACCATCTCTACAATGTATTTGATAAGAATAATCAATAATAGTTGCATCCTTGAGAAGATTTTTATCTTTCCTATCTGTCACCATATAGTTCCAATCCTCTATCCATATCATTTTTGTATTTGAATGTGTTAACCACAGAATTGACATGAGGGAATATCTATATGAAGAGATTTCAATATTGTAGCATCATTATTTGTTATAGTCACACTATTTCTTTGACCTTTTCTACCATAATTGTCAATGATAGCAATATATTCATCACTTTGACCTGTCTTTTAGAGATCATTTACCGATGTAAATTTGCACATAAGTTTTCTTCCTCAATATCTTTCTTTTACTTGCAGAAGGTCAATTCTTATTCAAATCTAAAACAATGAAAATTCACAATAAAATAGAAGTTTAAATTTCTCATGATCAAAATTTAGGGATAAAATATAGTTATATTCATAATATATCCATTTCAGGGTCAAATTAAGAAAATACATTAAATTCCTTAGCATATTGAGTTTCTAGAGTGAAAAAGACTTGGACAGGGGTGTTGGGCGTCCTAATCCTGGGAATTAGATTTTAAAAAGTCTTAAACTCAAGTGTCAGTCTTTGGTGTCTTGATAATGGTACCTTGTCGTCTTAAGTACAAAAATTTCTTGGGATACATATGTAAACAAGTATTTCCCTCTCATTTGGACAATTATGAACTATTATGCACTAATTATCAACACACATGCAACATTTTTATGAGAATTTTGTATCTCTCTTCTATACATGCTTTCTACAACTCTCTATTTTGTTATAGAGACTAATCCTTGTAGGTATTCAAGGCAGCTCACTCCTTCACCAACTCCTTGTGGAAATTTGTGGTATGACATCACTCCAACAAGGGTTTCATACCTAAGGTAACTCTATCTTAGGCTATTTCATTTACTAGAGTCATTATTATTTACTTTGCCTCTCGTCCCCCAAGAGCACGTAATAGATACTATCATCATCATTTATGTTGTGGAGGTGGGAACACCAACATAGGGTTTGATTGAGGAAAAATCCTATACAACACAACCATTTTACCTCTTTTTATGTGTGCAAATCCAAGTTTGAAACTTCAAAAAGTGACAAGTTGCAAAAGGATAGAGTAGACTGTGACTAAGTGACCTGACCTCAAAAGAACCCAAAACCATAGGACTAGGTCACCCCACACCCCTATATCTCCAATTCGGGCTCTTCTTTCAATGACAAGTTCCCCTCTATCTGCATATTTTCAGATCTGTAGTTGTTTTTGTAATTTCTATTTTCATTTGTGTAATCATTCATATTTTCAGATTAGGGCTTACATCAATTAGGTTAACTGTATCACACTTATAAAATCTTCCTTCTTTGCAATAAAGGAAAAAACCTAGGAAAATTGGCTCTCCTTTGAGGTAGTTAGCCAATCATAAAACCCTCATTGGCTTGTGTTCCAATGTTAAGCAAAGAAAAGTTAGATCCAAACAAATTTACTAATTAGATCTAGGATCCCTTTTCCCACTTAACACTAATGATGGATGAGGATTGGAAATATTGATTGGTTTTAGATAATTTGGATGATATGATTGTAAATTACATGGTTGTAAATGTTAGATAATAATATTTCACAATGATGTAATGCAAAATTTTAATGGCACATGATTTTGGTGGAAAGAGGAGGGATGAATGAAGGATACATATTTTTAAATTAGCTTCATGTGCAAAGAGAAACCTATTTTTTTTGTAGCATTGGCATTAAGCACCATGATGGACCTTGATGATGATGAACCATATGTATATGGACTAACACAAAATAAAGAAGCTAAAAATAACATAGTGATACAAGAGATGTGTTGTTGGTGCACACCATCATAGGAAGGATCAAAGCAATTGTATTAGTGTTATGGATGGAACACTAGGATTATAGGCAATGAACAAGCACAAAAAAGAAAAGAAGCTACAAATAGCATAGTTATCCAAAAGACATGTTGATGAGGTATACAATCATATGAAGGATGAAGGAAACCATGACTATAGTAAATAAATAAACACAAAAAAAACACAAACACAGGCACAAATAGATGCAAATGATAAATTGAGAACATGCAAAAACATGAGGGGGTATCAAATGAGATGTTGAAGCCAAGGGTGTATGGGATGATAAGTGGTATGGAAGGATGGGGTAAGGAAGGGTGGGATGAGAAGGATTTCAAGAAAAGATTAAATCATGGTGAGAGGAATGTGAAAATATATGGAGGTGGAAAATTCATTCCCCAATGGGGATATATGTGATAACCATTCCATAAGAAACATCAACAAGGGGATGCCCCCATTTGAGTACAAAATCAAGGAAATGGTGTGAAGTGAAAGATAAATAGGAAAGACGGAGGGATGAAAATGGATGGATTAGGGGTAGTGGGGAGGGATGAAAATAAGGTGAATTAATAGTTTTTAAGAAATTTGATGGAGGATGACACAAATAGGTAATACATGTGGAGGGGGTTCTTGAAGGGATAATATGATGAAGTATATGAGGGTAATAAATGATGGGTAGGAACTTAAGCAAATAATTTGAGATAAGGGGGAAGATGGGATGGGTAGAATGTGATGGTTGAGATAATATGGAATGGTGTAGACTCGTATTATGGATTAGTTTCTTGCTACACATGATTCTTATTTTACAAGTTTCCATCATGGTACTTTTCCAAGGTGATGTGGCTTTCACTATTGGGTGAAGTTATTTTTCTTTACTATTTTTCTTTTTTTTTGAAAGACTAATGCTAATGAATTAAGAATAGAAATTCTTGAGATGGACAATAATCATGGTCTCATCTAGTTCATTTAATTTAGGAGTATCCATTTTATATGTTCTAGATCTAAACCTAGTAGTGATGACATAAGAACCTAACCAGTTGGTCTCAAACTTCCTTTCCTCTCTTTGTCTTGAGTGATATTCTTATGAACTTCCTGTTATCACTTGGAATTTGTACCCTGTTGAATGTGAAATTCAACAATCTAGTGTAACATGGGAAGACCTCTCAAAGTGTGGGCTTTGATAAGTAAAGGTCAACCTTCGGAGAAGGCCAACTTCCTCTTGGTTCTCACCTAAATTACTAACTTGCCAGGGAAAGAGTAAGAAAGAGTACATGAAATGAAATCTTCACTATGGGTGATGCACCAAATCAACAAGGACTATGAAAACCAGACTTGCATAACACTTATTTGCAATGACAAAAAATGAGCTTGCACTACTTACGACTATATGTTTTTTGCATAAATATTTTACAAGAGGGCCCTAAAGCTCAAACCTCAAGGAGGAGGGTAACCTCACAACTAGAAGTCATTTTGCATTTTATGACACAATCTGTAACCTGCATTAACACAACTATGCATAAAGGCATCAAAACATGAGACAAAATTAAGACGAGGTGAAGAATCTCTCACAGATAATTTGATCAATCACATGGAACACACAATAATGCACTGAATAAGAAGGCAAAATTTTGTATCAAAAAGCATCAATGGCTTTCACTGTATTTCATATCCAAAATTCATGAGTTACAAAAGCATGCCAAAATTTGACAAAGGACACCAAAAGTCACTAAGTCTAAATCTACATAAAAAAGAACCCCCTCAATAATGAGTTACAAAAACAATATATGCATCCCCAATTAAGATCCACCAAAATAGGATCTAGAAACTCTTGAGCTTGTATGCCTCCATAAAGCCCAAAATTTAGTAACTGAATCTTCTCCAAAGAGGCTCCAATTGGGTGAAAAAGTCACATTTGACTTTATCATACATGATGACATTTTAAACTTCCCTCCACAAGCTCTCAAAAGCAATTAAAGCCTCCAAAAAATCCTCCTTATGTTTACAAACTACCACCAACCCCCCTACAAGCTCTCCTAAATGCTTGCAACAACATAACTCCAAACCTATCCCTTTGACTCAACCCTATAAGCATGAATTTATCATTTTGCATTTAAAAGAGCAATTTAATTAAGTGTTTTATAATATCAACACTTTATTAAAATTATTTACATGTGTAACTTATGCAAAAATAAAACAAAGGGCCCAACCCTTGTGAGAATTTAAAAGCAAAGCATAAGTCGTAAAAGACTTAGTCAACATTGGAGAACATAAGACTTAAGAGTCTTGACCCCACCAAATATTAGTTGCATTGTATTTGACTTTAAAACAAAGGCAAAAAGAAAGCTTCCATCGAGATCCATAGGGTTTTAAACCCTAAAACTAAAGTAAAACAAAGATTGAAAGCACTTCATTTCTACCATATTAAGTTTTCTGGAAACTCATAAGCGCCGCCATAGGGTTTCTTCGAGGGTTCAATGGAGATGATTCATGGCAAAAACCTGAACAATAAAAGCTTCTCCAACATATTTTATTCAAAAATCAACTCAATACAGTTTAGGTGAGCCAATTGTGAGCACGTATTTTACATTTCTCTGTCATTGTGCGAAAATAAAAAAAATGTCTCATTTTTCTGTCTCTTCCATATATTTAAAAACTCGAGCTTTTCCTTACATTTTTGTGCATTTTGTACTTGTCTCGGCTTCACATATGGTCGTGGCCTCATAGGGTTCACAAGTATTTGAGTTTTATTGTCATGGAAATCTGCACCTCCCTCTATTACTTCTCTGTAATAGTAAAATAAAAATGAGAACGTCTTCCTGTTGTTCTCTCCTATACTGGCCGCAGGTTTTTGCGTTTTGTGTTGTGGATATTTGAAGATTCCTCTGTATATATCTTTCATGCTTTCATAACACAAAAACTCTCCTCCTTAATACTTTCATGGCTGCATTCATGTTTGTTTCATTTTCTGCAAATGCAAGGGTTTCTTCCTTCTGAGCTACGACCATACATTACCTTTTATTTTTGTAGCATTCAACCATGTAATTGTTAGGCCAAAACACTTCTATTTGCAAAAATAAAAATGTAAGAAACCCCCAGGTCGCAGGAACAAAGAAAACAGATGGGTTTGATGGCGCCATGGCATATGTATTTCCCTGTGCATTTTAAGAATTCTCCATGCATATTTGGTTTCTAGGTCTCTACTCCTGGTCAAGGCCCATATGGTATTCATGTTGTTTTCACAGATGGAAACTCACGAGTATGCTGCTAATAGTCACTTTTGACTCCATTTTCGAAACCTTCTGGGTTAAGATCACTTACCAAACAACATCCTTTGCATTCGTTCACTTCGTACTCTCTTCAAGCATTAACTGTAATATTTCAAATTTATCCATTGCTTTGGCATCGAGTATAAGATGAATTTATTCGACCTTCAAACACATATGGATTCACCTTTCATATCATTGTTCCCTACCTTTTTCTTCATCGATTTGGTTTCTACAAGATCACTATCTTTATTGATTGCACATTTTATCCTTTATTGAGGTTGATGGCCTCCCTTTCTTGGATGCCATATGTGTCATACCTTGTAGAACATTAGCACTCCTAACTGTGAAAGCTTCAATATCTTTGTACAAGACTGCCTCCTGCCTTGTCATACTCTTTATCATTTTATGAAATGACTGTCCTCATAAGTTGATGAGACCACCTGAAACAAAACAACAAAAGGAAACTCCTTGATTGAGTTTGTCCTCAGATTTCTCAAAAAAATAACTTGTTACTTTACTCATTGCTATAATAGTTCTTAATAACTATTCTTATTTTTTTGTAACAGTCTTCCAATGTTTTTTCTCAGTCTTTGATAGCTGCCACTAATGCTAAATGCATTATTCTCCATATTTGGATTTTGTAAAGCCACTGTGTGTTTATCACAATGAGATCACTGATCCCAAAATGATCGCTAGCAATGTATGCCATGAACTCTACCTCGGAGACCTCATGCATTATCAAACTTTACAAGACACATCGTGAATAAGAAAATTGCTCAATGTAATAGTCATAATCATACCAACAAGGATTTCAGTCTTTCTTCCTCAAAGATTGTAAGTATGGACTGACCCCTTCCAAAAATAAGAGTCCCTTTAGTCTATCTTCTATGCTTTGGTAGTAACAATCCTTTACTACTATCTATGCAAGCTTTTCCCCTAAATGTATCTCACATGAAACTATGATCTTTGATTTCACCTTACTCTGTCTTGCACCTAAGATAATTGGTCATAAGCTTCCTAAAGCTCAGCCCTACCCTTTATACAAGGTCTTACACAATGTTCATTTAATTAAACATTATCATAACATTACAACCTAATGTGTATGACTACTCATTGTTGTTATTTTGTTGCTATGTCATGAAGTACCAAGAGTCTCTTAAAATGATCCTCATAACCACCCATAGTGCTCTTGAATTGACTGGACAGTGCCATGATAGAGGGTGTATGTCTTTTAAATAACTTGCCCTCATATGTAAAATATAGATGACTGTACAGTCATCAAGATTGCTATCCTTCATACTAATAAATCATTATTCACATTGGATAACCCTTCCTCTCCTACTTTGGGACTGTCTAACATTGAGGCAATCATTTTGACAACACACCTTAAAGAATGTTGGGCTCAACCCTCGTGAGAGCCACATTTTACTCCACATGCTAATTTTGATAGATCAAAACAATATATAACTACACCTGTTTTTGTACATGAGGCAAACAAGTTAAAAAAACTATATGCATTTTTAGATGTGTATGATAACTTTGTTGCTTTCTTAGACATCTAAATGCCAAACTTGTTCAATGTGGATAGAGATCATTTTACATATGCATAGGTTTTTGTGCATATGATGTTAGAGATCTTTCATTGCTTAGAGCCTTGGCTCGATAACCCATTTTCATTTTCAAATGCAGGACCTAAGAGCAACAAGGATCTAGGAGGGATACGAGCAGCTCGAGGCAAGACATAAAACAAGACAACATAATGAACCGGTCATTCAAGCAATGATTGGTCCCTCTCTTTACATGCACATTTATTCATTCATTTATTCATGTATATTATTTTTTTTATTTGTATTGAATAAGTTAAGTCAATCTTACGGCTTGTGTGAGATAATATACATTTTTACATTCAATAAAGATTACTTTTTAGAAATATTTGTGTAAATCTTTTCTCTGTTACATGCACTTGTATAAATGCAATGATCTATTACAATAACCTTGTAATATTTTCTTATTTTTTTGTTTATACAATTGAATGTAATGTAGGAAAGTTAATAAAATGTACCTCATTTTCTCAGTTTAAAAAACAAACTCCATTTGATTGAGCCTAAGTGAAAATATCGTAAAACTTCCTTAAGGACAAGATCCTCACCTTAGCTTCTCAAGAGTAGATTTATTTTTTATAACCATGACGCAACCTATGTTCATATTCTTTAATGTGATTGAGAGTAGTGAGATAGTACTCCTCAAGGATTTCTAGCTCATTTTATTGTGTCACCCAATAATCCTTATTTGAGATGATGAAACAACTATGCTTGTATATACATAAACAACTATGCTTGTATATACATATGTGTGGGTATAGACACTAGGTCATGATCATTCAATATCAAATGGATTACTTGATTATCGTATTACCATATAATGAATATGCTTGTATATATATAATATACATAGATACACTTGCAAGCGTTAATGTTTATTGGATAAGTGTACATATGTATATATAATATAAGTATATGTGTATAAAAATATACAAGAATTATTATTTGCAGTATAAGATAATAAGAGAATATACATTTGATGGGATGGGTATATATGAATATATATACATATATATAGTGAGAATATAATGTATGGGTGTGTGCTTATTCTTGACGTAAACTGATAAAGGATAAGCATTTGAGGTATCAAATGTATTTATCCAATATATATATATAAGTTATATTTTATTATAAGGGAAATAGCACTTTATAAATATATATAATAAAATATATATTACATATTATTCTGAACTTTGGAAATCGAACTGTTCTTATTAAATAAATGATTTGATTTGATGAAGACTACAATTCACGTATATAAACTTTGGCTGATATAGGCCGATATAGTTTAATATGATGGAATTCAAACTTTGAATCACATACGGCTCTAAGAGAAACCATGCATCACCTGCTAGTGAACACACAACGATAAATCCATGAAATGCATCTAAATCTTTGACCAAGTCGATATTTGAAGCTTGACCAAATTCAACGCAGTAAATGATTTAATTGACTCGGCCTAGAAAATAGTCGATGTTGGGTATGTGTTAAGGAAATATGATTGACTTCTTCTTAGATTATGAAAATCTCGCCATCTCACAACTTTGGCACCACTTTTGTTACCAGTTTTTTGTAGGTGTTGATTTGGCAAAAAATTATGAATTCCTCCATGTGCTTTTGAAATAGTCTTCTTGATGCTGGAAAATTTGGAATTCAATTCATCATGTTTACTGTTGAGTACAAATTAATTTAGCACCACCTCTAGGTTGAATAATTCAAATAAGAATGGTGTCAATTTACATGCTATGGATGTAGGGAGTTTCACTACAAGAAATCCTTGTGATTATCTCCCTTTTTTGCTTCCACCCACTATTTTAATGTATTTTTTTCCAATTTAAATTTTTAAAAGTCGGTGCTATTTATCGGGATGACATTGTTTTTGGTGTTTATTACACCAATCAGGATAATTAGGCGCTAATTTAGGCACCTAAATTAGCTATGAGTTTTTGTCGAGGTTAGCACTAAGGTTAGCACTGAATTAGCCTTGAGTTTCATGTTGAGTTTTGCACCAAATTTTTGATAAGTTTTTTGTCGGCATTAGCGCCTAATTTAATGCCTGCTTTAGTGCCTAAGTTAGTGCCTAATGTAGTGCCTAATTGTTCTAATCTAGAAAGGATTAAGGGTTAAGGGATTAGGGGTGTTAGAACAAAAATTCCTTACCCAATATTCACTAGCCTTCAATTGCTTGCCTACATTCCACTTGCATCAAAAGATCCCTCAACCCTCAACCTTAAACCCTAAACCCTCAACCCCTATACCCTCTACCCTATACATTGGACCCTCAACCCTAATCCTTCAACCATATACCCTCAAATCTATACCCTAAACGCTCTATCCTCAACCCTTAACTATTAACCCTAAACCCTTAAACCCTTAAACATTGATATACATTAGAATAAAAATCTACATCTACGTTTCATGAAGGCATACGATAAATGTGAAAATGTATGTAATTATGGAGTGTCATTAAATGATCATTGACTCTTTCTTTGTTAAGAATATGGAGAATCAATATCATAATTGGTAGCTATCCTTTTTCCAATTAATAGAGTTCCTAGGCTCAATAATTTTTTTAGCTTCACCTATTAATACAATTAAACCACATATACAATAGAATAGAAATATTGAACAAAATGAAATAATTAAATAATCACTTGCCATAAATTAATGATCCTCTGCTTCTCTTCATTTACCTAAATGGGCTAGGTTCACAAAGTGGAGTTGCCTCCTCTTATGGAAAGAATGAAGAAAAAAATCAAACTAAAAATAAATATCATTTATTTACACTAAGTGGTGTTAGATAAAATAAAAATTACATAATGTTATTTATATTACTAGCTCATACCAATGTGAGAGCCTTAGGAGATAAAATTTCCATAGCAATTCCCATATCCTAGCTAGAAGAGTATGTGTCGATGTCATTAACTAAAATTAGGAACAACATTATTTGACCAAAATATTCATAACATTATTTACATACATAATGATTAAAATTCATAAAACTTATCCTTTAATGAAATTTGATAACTAAGTAAGTACCACTAATGTTTCATAATGTTAAAAGGTCTTGTTGGAGCCAAAAATCCACCTTAGTTATTTTGCATAGTTCCATTTTCACCCATCTTCCCACACTCACCATATATCCCATCTCCATTTCATAATCGCTGACACTAATATAAACCACCAAATAAGGCACTTGGTCATAACACTAAAGTGGATTCCCTGTCTGAAGTGTTCTCATAGAAGCACATGGCATGTCACCAAGACAATGCTATATCGAAGAGAGTCTCACCATAGTCTCTTCAACGCAAGCATAAAGGGCTGATGTGAAATGTATATGAGACTCTCAAATGTCTAAGAGACATATTCAAATGTCTTCTCACCAGCCTAAAGAACGATATGTCTAAGAGACTTGGACATGTTGAGGAGAAAATCTAACATGTCTCACTGAAAAATTATATGGATCATTCAACATTCAGGAAACATAAAAACATCTCTCGGATGTCGAGATATTATCATAAAATAAATGATAGGTAAAACAACAAGGACAAATGTAAATGTCGAAAAGACATCAACATATCGAGGAGAGAAGTAAGAGAGTCTCTTTGACATTCAAGGAGAAAAATATCGGCGAGACATAGAGACATCGAACAAACATTGGACAAGGTCTCATTGACAACTTAACAAGGATATGTCGAGGAGACACATGAGTATCAAGAAGGCAGTATCAAAAGTCTCCTCGACATCCTAGCACAAGTGTAAACACATGTTATCGATGAGACTAAGAGACATTGGAGAGAGGTGACCACAGGTCTCCTCGACATGAAAAATTCACATAGAGATCATTAGTAGTAATACCACCGAAGGAAAAGAAGGATATATCGAAGAGACATAGGCTTGTCGGCAAGAGATATCAACCAATCTCATCGAAAAAAGGGGGACCATAAGGGAAGAAACTGAAATGTAAATATCGAAGAGACCCTGCAACATCAAAGAGAGAAATCTAAATGTATCTTAGACAATTCTCAAAAGATGGTCAAGGATATATTAAAGAGATATATAGACATTGTGATTAAAGTCTCTTTGACAAAATATAAAATAATTATCACCATATTGATTTTACTGATGAATTCATCGAAGAGACAACTGCTATTAATGTGCAAGTTGAAAGGAATGGTGGCGCGAGCACCATTTATAAACCAGAGTTGGCTCGAGCGTGTTGAATTTTGATAAATACAACCTCTAAGGAATTGAAATTCACTGCGAATTATGGCTAAGTATCCAGAGGATGGAGATGGACGAAGGCAAGCAACTCAAAATTTTCAACATTCATTCAAGTAAGTACATCTTAGCTTAGCTGAATGTAATTTTTCAAAGATAGCTTGAATTATAACATAGTTAGGGTTAAAATGGATAAAACCCCAGAGAAAACAAGAGAAAAGAGGCAAAAAATAGAAGGTAGGCCACTTAATCAAGACTTAATAGACCAATGTTTTGGGTCTGGGCCAAAAGCAAGGAGAACAACTCAATTAAACCCATCATGTGAAACCCTAGAGGACAAGCACAAGAAATTGGGAGATGTGTGGACTCCGCATAGGGGCTATGACTTGTTTATCTATCAGTATAAAAAGAAGTACATATATAGCCCAATTTCAAACCCATGGAATTTGAATTTAGGAAAGCTTGTGATGCCAAATGTTTTTGTGAACGTAGAACTAATTAAAGCACTGTAAAAGAATTATAATCCCAAAACGAGGGCAATTCACTTACACGATGGGTCACAGTTTATGATTATAACACAAAATTATATTTGTATGGTTTTCCAATTGGACACCTCCCTAAAGATGAAATTGTGGATGAGAGACTTTTTGGAAGAGTATCGCTCTATGGATACAAGCTATAAGAGGTGGAATTTTCCTCTGCATAGGCCTAAAGGTCTAGGGAATCAACCTAGGAGATTTTCTAGTGATGAAAGGCCCCCTTTCTCTATAGATTTGTTTGAAGAATACTATCAATACACATACTATTCAGTTGGCCAAGTATTGGGAGTTGATGCCCCTGCTAACATGACTATAGCTCCCATGGTTCTGGCTACAAACATTCAAATCCAAGATTCTAGGCCCTATGACTATGTAGAGTATCTATCTGAGGCCATTACAAGTGCTCTTAATGCTATTGAGAACAATAGTGAAGCTATCTACTTCAAACACTATTCACTTCTTATGCATATGATACTGTATGAAGGACAAGTGATGGGAATGTGGGGAGAAGAATTGAGAATAAAATATATGGATAGTGATGGTAATTCTAGACCAGTGCAAATTTGGACATCAGTCTAGGATAGTAGATGTGGGAGATCCCACTACCTGTACTTTGAAGAACATTTTTTCAAACCCCTATACAAATTACTTGGCCACAAATGTGATATAATCTATCCCCATAAGTACAGAGGTTCCTCCGACCAAAGGAGAAGGGTCATGATGGAAAAATAAATCACAATTGGGGAGATTGGTATGTGTTTGTAGATTGTACTATCATTAGAGTATATGGATTTGAGGCAGCACCATATTTACTACCAAAAACTATGCCAGATAGAGTTTCATACCTTGAGATCATAATACAATTATCTTTTTCAGCATTCATTCATCTGAGAAGCTATGGAAGGAAAAATTTTATGCCTTCCACTCTTTGTTTTGGCGACTTCACTATTATTGTTGATTCGAGATATGACGCGGTTGGTAGCAAGCTATATTATTATGGCTTGTCAGTGGGAAACAAGAGAGAAAAATTTGACCATGAACATTTCATTTATGAGGCCAAGATTTCTCAAAAAATAAAAGGATACGGGCATGAGTTCCATGTGGATGATGTTATCAGAAACTATGAGGAAAGTCAAGTGATAATGAGAATGAATGAATACAATAGAATTGTTATGGCTAGGGCTTGGAAAATGAATAATAACGCATCCTATGTTGAAGCCTTTCATGAAATTCAAGATCCAACGAAAAGGATTGAGCAACTAATTTTGCATGAGGAACAAATAACAAAGGATCTACCTCTGGAAGCATTTGAAAATAGAGGAAGTGATGGTTCTAAGAGGAAAGGAGAAAATATAGCACCACTGGACCATTTGTCACCACAACCTACCCCTGAGGTAAGCTTCTCAGTTGACACCCAAATCATGGTTGAAGATGATACTGAAGGGGAAGAAGAGGTCACACAGATTAACACTCTCGTTATTCCCCAATATGAAATGCCATTGGAAAGGAGTGTGATTACCTTTGAAGCTTCTAATGAGCTATCTGATTATGTGAGACACCGTGCCAGTCAAGAATTCATTACATATGATGCATTTGTCCAAACTTCTAAATTTAAGGCTTTCATTTATGAGTATAAGGGAAAGGTGGTAAGGGAAAGGCTAAAAGACATTGACTTTGAAAAGGAAGCATATGCTTTGAAAGAGATTCAACATGAAATTGATAGAGAGATGAAGAACATGACTACTAGGAGAGGAAGATCATTATTGCAAGAAGTTGGGGTTATGCTCCTTCCAGGGTGGGATAACATTTCAACCATTGTGTTTGAAAACTTTCTAAAGAGAAAGAATAAAACCTTGCACTTGACAGAAGAAGTTGGTGATAATATCTATACTGGATCAGGATATAATCTTGATAATACTACTTCATAGATATGGGCACTTTACCCACAAGGAAAAAAGCCTTCCCTTGTTGATCATGATCAAATTTATGGATATATTTTGGTGCAAAGGGTAGGAGAGACAGATCCTATGGAAACTACTGACTTGAATGTAAATGTGGCCAAGCTCACCAAGGCTCAAATTTAGAAACTGATAAGGGATAAAAAAGGGACTGATAGAAGAGAATGAAAGGCTAAAGCAAGAGTTGATCAACTATAAATATAAACTACCTTCTTCCTTAGGGCTTTACTCTCCATTGGTTGAGCATGAAAGAAAGGTGCTAGAAGCAATGTTAGAAACTACCTACTAGAAACACATACATGAGAAAGTTCAGAAGGAACAAGAGGAGTTAAAAGGAAAGCTCAAGACCACCATATTTGAAATGGCATCAGAGATAGTCTCCATGAGATTTGAAGATATGTATAAGCATGCTAAACAAGTCTAACATATTCATAACAAAACATATGCAACATTATTGGAAAACACTAGATTGAGTGACAAAATGAAGGAAGTGGAGTCTCACATCATAGCAAAGAAGGAAGATAACACTGTTGTGCTACAAGAATATCAAGAGCTTATGAAAGCCCATAAAAATTTCCATAGCATCTTGACACATGAGTTAAGTGACTTTAGTCATCTATTGAGTATGGCCTTTCCCAACTTATTCAAGGAAACAAAATCGAAAGATCAGGATACATGGAAGGATGAGATAGCCCATTATTTACCAGTTGTTCTTTACGCAATCAATGATGAAGATGAGGTACTAAAGAAAACACATCAACAACTTGGAAGAATTTTTGAATTGGATTATGCCATGAAAGATATTATACATATTGCAGACACTCATGTCAAAATTGGGTACATTGAGCATTTGTCAAAGATTAACTTGTTCATTGCACAGGCCAAGTAAGAGAGGAGTAATAGGGATTGGAGTTTGATGGTTTTGATACATGATCATGGTGCATGAGACTTGAACAGGTCTTAGGTGATCATGGGCGCTTGCTGGAGATCAACGGACTGTAGTGCATCCACCAAAAAACTCTCAATATTTTTATGTTTATGCTAATTATTTTTTAGTTATGAAGCGATGTGACTTTTTGTAAATGGGCCTAAAGCTTGTTGCTTCCCATACAAATAGGGAAACCAGGGCCAAATTTTGAAATCATCATCATTAGATCATATTCCATTAGAGTAGGAATTAGTAAGAAGATAGGTTGCATAATCCACCCATCCATATCATATTAAAAGACTTATGTTACAAAAGCTTATATTTTGAAGCAATACAATGGAGCAGACTACTTATAATTCGTAATCCATTTTCAGTTTCAATTACTGTGTCAATTTTCATTGCTTATCTATTACTTTGTTGTCTCCAAAGTGGTATTTTCAAGTTATTTAATTCTTCAAGATTTATCAGAACACATTTTTTGTTACTGTGTGGATTCTTTGATTGGTTTCTAGTTGATGTGAATTAAAAATCCTTTCAAATATTTTACTTTAATTGGTCCTTGCCCAGGGTTAAAATCCTTTTAAAGAGGTTATTTTATGACCATGTATATTTTTTTCTACATACTTCATCATAAAATTATTAGACCCATCATCACATATAGACCAACAAGAATGGTGAATGCATCATGAATCCATAGTGGAATTCCTAATGGAATTCCTAATGCGATGATTATTTTATGATGCAATTATTACATGTGGAATTAATATGCAATTTTTATCCAATGAGCTCATATTGGGATTTGGGTGTTTATTTTCTAACTAGGTTTTTGGGTGACAATTTTTTTGGTGGTTTTAGATCATGGTTTTGTAATCACTACTTATATTTATATGATTCTTGAGATTTAATTTTAAATAAATTAGTTTCTAGGTAATGATATGCTACTAAAATCGCTCTAAATCTTTGGTTGGTGATGCTCCTATAAACAAATTTCCCTTCAAGTTTATTATAAATATGTTTAGACTATTGAATAGTAAATTGGGCTCTTTTGAGTGTGATTTTTTCTCCTAAAAGGGTTTTTACCATGTACACTTGTGTTGTGTTGTGTTTTTGTTTATGGTTTATATGCATTTCTCCTTTTTGTAAATGTAAATATATTAAAATTTTCACAGTAATTTCCGCTAAGATTAGTTTATGAAGTTTTGTACCCTACTTTCTTTCATTTGGTAATATTCTTATCAACTTAAATTATAGGTTTTAGGTAGAGAATTTTGTTTACTAATATTCATTTAAATGTGATATTTCATAGAAGGGTTTGATCTTATTATAGGAAGAGATGCCAATCACATCTAGGGTAGAAATGGAGAAGTTATTAGGCACAAAATTTAAGCTTTAGAAGCTTAAGATGGAGTATATTATTGTGGATAGAGACATATGAGTTATAGTAGCTAGATAAGAACCTATTGTAATGTCATAATAAGGCAAAAAAAATGGGGAAAAAAAGATAAGAGTCTCATTAGACTCTATTTGGCTAATTCAATATTGTTGAATGTACATGAAGAGACCATTATAGCACTTATTTTAAAGAAAGTGGGAGATATATATCAAGCTAAATCTATAGTTAATAAAATATTTCTAATAAACAAGTTATATACCATCAAAATGGAGAGTGGTAGTTCTATAGTTTAACACTTGAATTAATATTACTGAAGAATTTCAAAGTTTAGGCCACAAGAATCATCCTTTTATAAACATGGATTGCAAATAATTCTAAAAATCTAGAAGTCTTGGTCATTAACATTATTGTCTGCTACAATGTCATCCAGTGTATCATTATTAATGTTCATATGTTCTTTCAAGTATTTAATATTATCATCATCCTCATCTTGACCTGCATCATCTTCATCATCATTGAAATTTGATTGTAGACCATCTATATTGTTACCAGATATATTTGGATCATCATTTTCTATACCATCCATATTGTTGCCTTCCATAACATCATCTAACTTTGGATCGGTGTCTTCTTGTGCCTGAACATAACCATCTTCAACATCATCATGGATGTCAATTTCTTCGATGTTTTCTAATCCCTCTCTCTCATTTTGTTGGCCATCATCGTTTTTCTCAGTATCCACTAATGTTTCATCAAATACATGACTTAATCTTGGATCATAATGTATGACAAATATCCATTTTGGTTCCAAAATATCTTCATAGAAAAATATCTACACATGAACGACATACACATATTAGATGTATTTTATAAATTTTTAATTGATTAATAAACAAATGTATATATTCACAATAAACTATGAATTAATAGATTAATGATCACTACCGCTTCTTGTTTGAGTTAAAAAATACCTACTCACAATGAATTGGTAGAACATAAGGCTTCTTATCCTCTGGTAGGAAGCATGAGGAATCTATAAAAAAAAATCCACTATGGGTATCATGTCTTCATGTCCTCTCAAATGCTTCATACGATCTACACTTAAAAATACAACATTTAAAAGAGAGGTAATCCAACTCAATAATTTCTTGTATTTTCCCAACATATTATAGATTCCCTTCAATTATACTCTTATCTTTTGAGCTTGGTCGATTGGATTGCTTGAAGTCAACCATGATGCCACAATCAAAGGATCGTCTCTTTACATCTACCCTTTCTACACGATAATGTCGAACATATGCCCACATTGCTGAATATTTCCTCACCTGTGAAAGACCATTTATTTCAATGAAAATAAATATAACGACGAATATTAAAATAGTTAATAGTGTCAAAACTATAAGGAAACAACATTTTGTAAAATTCCAACTATACCTTTCTTTCACATCCTCTAGACATGTTGATTTCATCTTCTATTATGTTTGAATCTATACCTGCATCTTCTATTTGATTTTGAATTTGTTTAGTAACCCATTCTAGTGTGAATTTTTTTCCCCATTCCCCAAGTAGATTAGTGGGAAGTGGATTATTCCTTGGGTTCGATCTCTTAAACTGTCTCCTTGCTTTGAACACTTCTCTCTTTTTATCATACAAATCAATCCATTTGTTCATAAAGTCCAAGTGGTACATAATGAACTTGTCAAGTATAGCACTTTCATCTACACCTATTACATGTCAACATGTTTATTTCAAAATCCAAATGTCATGCTGTTAATTTGAAAAATAAATTACAAAGTAAATGAATGATTGCAAGAAAAACAACCACACTGATCATGAATTTACTTACTAATTTTTACTTGAACACCATTAGATTGTGGTTTTTCTCCATGAATAATATATGATGCTCATTCTTTATCCCAGATGTGTGGCCCATCTTCAAAATCCTTACCAAGGAATTCATACAGGAAAAAAAATGCTTCATTCAATACATACCCTTCAGCCATGCAACCCTCTGGATGTGCCTTTTTTTAGACATATATTTTTAGATTTTCCATATACCTCTCAAAGAAAAACATCCACCTCGTTGATACAACACTCGCCAATTCAATGTCGTCGACTAGCTGTATAAGTAAATGGACTTGTAGGTCCATGAAACTTCTAGGGAGCTCCTTCTCAAATACATATACAATTTTTGTAATTTCCTTCTTCCATTTTGGTGCTTCACATTCATGGATATCCTTGGAGGTCACCCACCTAATAAAAGAATAGTAAATTAGTATGAACCTATAATAAAAAATTAAAATGCAATATAATATCTCTATGTCTCTCACACATGAACATTTCATATAACCACATACCTTGTAAATGTTGACAATCGACTTATGGCATTCCTTAAGTCAATCGTAAGACAGTAATCCCCCTAATTTACAATGGCATGATATGCTATCAAACACATTTATGAAAAGGTCATTAGTAATTTTTCTCACACAACAAAATATCAAAATATATTTATTACTTAATCAATGTTTTTGATTAAGGAAAAAACGGGTTTTTGAGCCACCATCTTCAGATCCTGGGTCTCTAGAGGTGTTGAATCCAGGTTTCTCTTCATGTTGGCTTCAGTTCTCTTTGAAGGGCCCAATTCCTATGCCTTGTTTCTATTCTTCTCAGCATCCAGATCCACAATTAGAAGACCCTGTTGAGTGTTATCCATTTTTTCCACCAAAGCTCTCAAGACAATAGAGTTGTTTTTAACAATTTTGTGGTTGTGTTCAATAGTGGCTTTCATGGCTTCCCTGATCTTATCAATCTATTTTCCAAGGTTCTCACCATCCTTCTTAAGGTTTTTAGTGAATTCTACCTCTTTCTGGAGGTAATCAGGTGTGGCCATCTTCTCATCCGCGATCCATAAAGCCTCACTCGAGTTCTACTCCGCCACTTTAGCTTCCAGGATCTCCATTTTACTTGTGATAGCTCTATTTTTAAGATTTAGGTCCTTAATTTCATGAAAGGCCCACTTCAGAATTTTAAAATTATCAATTGCTCCCTTTCTGGCCATAGAAAGGATATCACCATAAAATTCCCTTTCTGGTTCAAAAGAAGGGTCATCAGGATTCAGATTCACATGAGAGTTGGGCCTATCATCTCTGTCAACAGAGTGGAAAGAGGCAGAAGAGACCTCCTTCCTAGAAGGTTCAACAATGTCATCATCCAAAGAATCCTCCGAGTAGGCCACCATTTTTCCACAGAGGGTTCATCCCTTATCTTGTCCTTTGACACAGATGCTTCATGAGGAATTTTTTCGAGGAAAATCTTTTTTATTTGAGGGCTTAGTATAAGGGCAATTCTTCCTTTTTTTACTAGGAGGAGGAGTAATCTCATCCACCCAATCCAGGTCCGAGCCCTTGATATCCTTGGGCGAGCTAGACTCTATGTGGTAACCCTCTAAGGCTGAGGCAATGATGGGGTTAGAGACAACCGACATATACTGTTTTAAATGATGATATATAATACCTTCATAAAATTATGAAAATCATGTGTTTTAAATCCCATGATATTTCTTTCAACTGTAAAAGCTTAAGCCAATGATGAACCATAGCTAGTAGGTGTCCTTATTGAATGGATGACATTTTTTAGTTGGTCTAGCTCTTTTTTTTTCAAAATCCATGGAGTGTTTGCATATGTTTCATTTTCCCTATTTTTCCACAAATGTTTTCTATCAATTTTGGTACGCGAAAGAGCAATATCTCTCCTCGAAGACAAGGTGTTGTTCTCTTTGCCTGACATATGTCGAAACATAGAATATGGGAAATTTTTGAAGACTTGCATAGGATCTAATAGGTGAGATATTAATAGATCCTTCCAGTAAGGGAGCTCATAAAATATGGATTTCCTTTTCATTCCTTATGGCATATTAACTACAACTTGTTCTGGTTCTTGAATTGAATGACCCCGATCAAAAAAATCATCCTAAGCTTTCAATTCAACATCTTCATACTTTTTAAGCCAATCACTTAGACCCATAATCATGGGAGGGCCTCTATTTTCAACTTTTCCATCAAATTGATTCTTTAGGCGATTTCTAAGCTTATGATCTAGTGGTAGAAAAACCCTGTTGTTTGCATAAATTTATATCTTTAGAATACCGCCCTTGAAATTATTCTGCACATCTTGGACATGCAAATAACCTCTTCGTTTGAAGCCCTACAATTAAAACTCACTTCAGTAGGGTAGTGAATCCTTTGTTTGACCAGCCAAATAGTGACTTGATTTCTAATAATATTAATGTGCATGCTAGTTTTGAGGTTCTACTTGCACCCGATTTGAACACAGGTGTCTTCGATGCTTGCTTGATGGAGTCTTTCAAGTTGTTATCATCAACATTATGTTGGTGGTAATTACCCCTGCTATCATTGTTGCTGTAACTGTAGATTAAATCTGTATATGATAATAAGATCTGCAACTAAAAAGAACAATATTAATCCTAATCTAAACAATAATCTAAAATCAAACAACAAAGAATGAATATGAAAACATGATGAATAATTAACAAACTGAATTGATCTCACCGAATATGCATTCACCCTTTCGAATTAACTCCATTGCTCTTCTCTATTTTGCCTTTTCAGTATTCTTGCCCTCAGATTTTTGTGTTTGAATGCAAGTATATCTTTGTCGAGTGTCTAAGCAAAATATCGAAGAATAGTTTCTCTTCTCAAAAGTGTATGATTTCGGGAGAGGAATAATAATGATAATGACAGGCCATTTTATAGATTGTAGGTTTTCGAACGATCGGCTCAGATTGAAAGAGAGATCGACAGACGAGATTGATGAATGTCATGCAATGAGTTCTATCAGATAGAATGTGAGTTCAACTGCAGATAGAGACTAAGTTAGAATGTGAGTTAGAACACAAGTTCAATATCTTAATCTCCAAAAATAGAAGAACTAGACTTTGTATGCAAAAGTCAAAGTTAGAAGTTGAAGAATAATGCATTTGAATGCAAACATGAGTTAATTAATTAAATAAAGATATTTAATTAATAGACACACCATGCATATGAGTTGGAACTAGTTAACTGACTAGTTGTGACAGAGAGTTCTCTCACAGAGATAATCAGATGTTGAATCCGAAGATAACTGGAGAACTAAAAATAGATCTTGAGTCAGAGGGTGAATGAATGATTAGTCAAGTGATTGATAGAAGAATGTGACATAATTAATAAAAATATGAATTAAATGTTAATTTAATTCAACATCCGAAAATAAGAGATTTTAATTAAATAAAGTAATTTATTTAATTTGACTGTTTGAAAAGGATAAAATAAATAATTAAATAATAAATATTTAATTATAGATAAAGGGGGTTAAATGAATAATTAAATAAAGATATTTAATTATAGTTGGAAAAGTATGATAAAGGGGGAATTTAATTGACAGATAAAGGGGGAAGAATTAATTAGTTCGCAACATAATTAAATAAATATGATTTATTTAATTAATCAGGTTGAATAAAGATTAATAATGAATTAATGAATTAATTAAAAAGGGGAATTTAATTAATAGAGGAAATATGTGTTAGAAAGGTTAATTAAATAATTGACATTATTTAATCAAGACCACAGACTATAGAAAATTATGTCGAATGTGTACTCACAGGTCTAGACCAATTTTCGGTATCTACAGTTTGCCCCTCTTTGATACAATGTTGTTACAACATTGTGTCAAAGAAAAATATGCCTCAATCGTGCCCCAGCATGAAACAGGTTAGGGTATGCCCCAGTGAAAGGGATAATGATGAGGAGGTAGTGGTATGCCCCCTCGAGAGGATAGGTGGGTTTGAAGAACACGAGTGTGCTCTCGAAATGGATGAGAAAACTAGAATATGAAGGACAAAAGAATAGGGACAATAGATAAGGATGATGAAGATACAGACAAGAAGAAATGTTAGCATGGATAATTTAAAAATTTAGTATTGAAAAAGAATGGTTATTGATTGAGAAAAAAAATGATCTTCGATATTGTGCCAAATATGCTATGCTTGCTTGTTATCATCATTGGGATGGACATGACATAGATGGATAATACACACTATGATATGAGATAGACCATAGTGTACAAAGTCATCCATTTGTGAAAAACAGACAGTCACAGACAAGGAGTATCTTAACTCATACTAAGGACAGTATTGCCCCAATCATTTTGTCGAGACAAACCACAAACAACAGACAAATAAAAGATGGGTCATGAGACGTCATTGCTTCTCTAAATCCTTGATCGGACATCCTTGAGGAAACTAGTAACATGACTCAAAAACCAATGTTTAAAAAGACAGTTGATAGACAACAACCAAAGAAAAAGAGTCCTGAGACATCATTGCTTCTCTAAATCCTTCAAGGGACATCCTTGAGAAAGCTAGTAATAGGATCTTGCACAAATCGATAATAAGGTAAGACAAAATAAGATATAAAGTCATAAAGCCAAATAAATGTATTCGCCAAAACTTGATCTTGTGGGATTGTTTGATGTTTGATGTTTGATGTTTGACATAGCATAATGTGAGAGAATGACACATACCACATAAGACATTGAGTCTGGTTTTGACTTGGTGACTTATGTATAAGGCATGACAAAGCCTGGTTTTAGAGAAACACGTGCCGTATAAGACGTTGGAGCCTGATGACGTTGAAGTGAAAAGCCACATGAGACTATGACAATTTGTGACGTCTATTGACAAGAAAGACATATCTTGTTTAGACATAGGTTGATCGCTTTGACAATGTGTTTGATATTGACTTGATGACAGTTTGAGATGTTGCCTTGTTGATGCATGACTTGTTTTAATTCCTTGACTGATAAAAGTGTGTGCGTGTAGATAGTGTATGACATGAAATGATACCCTAAACTATGATATGCAACTTGTGTGATAGTGATTGCGAATGAACCCTATCAGATTGACCTAGTGTGGTCTCGGGAGCTCATCAATTGATTAGCCTTGCCTATGTTGTACACGTAGAGACCTCATAGTTCGACACGACCAATTACTTTGAATATACAAAGCGTCATGATTTTAAATGTGTGTGACATGACAAACCTAAACTGACAGACCTAATGCCTCGAGGGCACATCGATTGATGGCCTTGCCTACGTCCTAGTCAAAGAGGCAACATAGTTTAACTATGTCTATGACTGACTTACCATGACCAACTTGACATGACTGACTAGACATGACTGATTTGACTCTGTTTTTTGGTATTTTCTGACATTTTTAGATTTTTTTAAAGATTTTTAAAATTTTCTAATGTTTTTGGGATTTTTCAGGACATTTTCGACGGTGTGACATTATGTACAAGGTGCTAGGGCATAGAACAAGGATTTGCCCCCAATTGGGAATAAGATTAGGAAGATGGAGTGGGTAATGTGACGGAATGGACGTTAGATGCCAATCGTTCCAAGGTTATGGATAAGACAACCATTTATTATGAGTGATGGTGAAAAAGTCTGATTAGAATGATGGTAGATGGAAGAGCGAGTTTGACTACACATGGTGCCTGTTTGCCAGGTTTTCACCATGGTACTTATCCATAGCGCCATCGAAGCGGTTTTCACTAATGGACGGATTTATTTCTCTACTTTTTTTTCTCAATTTTTTTTTGGGTGTTACTAAATGCCTATTTGCCAGGTTTTCATTAAGGTAACCATTTTTTTTTTTTTCAAGATTAAGACACGGATTCTCAGAGACTAGGCATAAAACCTCTTTAGATGCAGACTGTTGATGGGTGACAAAAGCGGCTCTGCTTCAAGAGTAGAGAGTTGGTACGCTCTTGACCCAAAAGCTTCATGACAATGTATGTCCCCAACCAGTTAGGTTCAAACTTACCTGGTTTCTCTCGTTCTGCTTGGTTCTTAGGATTCTCCATAATACCAGGTCACCAATGTCAAAATGTCTATCGAGAACCTTCCTATTGTAACTACGACAAAGACGATTCTGATATGCTTGTAAATGATCTAATGCTTTCTGTCTTCGCTCATCCAGCATTTCTAGCTCTTGTAACCTGGAGACACGGTACTCTTCGTCGTCAATATGACCCTTCAAGGATACCCTAAGAGAAGGTATTTCAACCTCGATAGGTAAGATAGCTTCGGACCCGAATACTAGTGAATATGGAGTGGCGCCAGTGGGTGTACGGATGCTTGTGCGATAGGCCCATAAGGCAGGGTTGAGCTGTAGGTGCTAGTCACGACTAGCGTCATTGACAGTCTTCTTAAGGATTCTAACAATAGTCTTATTAGATGCCTCGGCTTGGCCATTACCTTGTGGGTAATATGGGGTGGAGAAATGGTGTTTGATGTGGAATTCTTCACATAAATGGCATACTTCTTGGTTCTTGAATGGGCGGCCATTGTCTGTGATTATGGATTGTGGCACACCATACCGACAAATGATATAGTTTAGGATAAACTTAGATATTTGTGTGCCGGTTATGTATGTCATGGGAATAGCTTCAATCCATTTGGTGAAGTATTCAGTGGCGGTGATGATGAATTTGTGGCCATTGGAGGATGGAGGGTGTATCTTACCTATGAGATTGAGTCCCCATTGGGCAAAGGGCCATGGTGAAGTAATTGGACAAAGTTCTTGCACTGGCGCTCTTATCAAGTCTCCATGTATTTGACATTGTCTACACTTCTTTACAAAGACGTATGAATCTTTCTCCATTGTAGGCCAATAGTAACCTAACCTCATAATCTTGTGGGCTAGAGTGGGACCACTTGAATGAGATCCGCATATACCCTCGTGTACCGCTCGAAAAGTTGTTTGGGCATTAAGACTGGTGGAGTAAGCAAATAGTCCTTGATTTGTTGGAAGGCCTCTTGACATTTATGTGTCCACACAAATGGTACTCCTTTCTTGAGTAGATGCTGAAAGGGATGTATTTTATCCGCCAGTTGTACTATGAATCACCTAATGGATTGTAATCTCCCTTGTAGTGTTCTAAGTTGACCAATGTTGTTTGGAGGAGGAATTTCTATGATTGCTCTTACCTTCTCTGGGTCTACTTCAATGCCTCTACGAGAGATGATATACCCTAACAGCTTCCCTGATTTGACTCCAAAGACACACTTCTTCGGATTTAGCCTGACATTGTAATTTTCTAACCTCTGGAATATCTTGTCTAACACTTTCAAATGATATTCCCTTGTTTCTGACTTGGCTATAATATCATCTACATAATCTTCCATGAATGTATGTACAAAGTCATGAAAAATCATAGTCATTGCTCATTGGTAAGTGGCTCCTGCATTCTTAAGGCCAAACGACATGACATTCCAACAGTATGTGCCCCATGGACACGTAAAAGTTGTTTTATGTTGGTCTTCAGGTGCTATTTTAATCTAGTTATATCCAGAGAAACCGTCCATGAGGGATAACATCTCATAGCCTGCTGTAAGGTCTACTATCATGTCGATATTCGGTAAAGGAAAGTCATCTTTAGAGCATGCCTTGTTGATATCCCTAAAGTCAGTGCAAATACGAATGCCCCCAGTTAGCTTAGTCACTAGTACAAGATCCGATATCCAATCTGCATAGTCTATTGTCCTTATGAATCCTACATCCAGAAGTTTCTTAAGTTCTACCTTGACCAATAGAGCAATTTGGAGATGCATCTTCCTTAGTTTCTGTTTGACTGGTTTGATACCTGGCTGTAGTGGTAAATGATGCAATATTAGGTCTGGATCCAGCCCAAGCATGTCAGCATACGACCATGCAAATTTTACTTGTTTCTTTTTGAAGAAGTCCTTGAACTCATGTTGTTCTGTCTTTGATAAAGAAGCCACAAAATATACTATCCGAGGATTCTCTTCTGTACCTATGTTGACTGTAACAGCCTCTTCCACCAGCATGGGTGACTTTTCTTATTCAAAGGGGAGAATATTTAAACCTCTATCCTTGGGTGCCTCTGGGAGGTTTTCGCCCTCGGATACGTCCTTTATTTTGAATTTTTCTTCGTCCAAAGGTGCCTTTCGGTTTTCACCTAGGGACTCATCATTTTCTTTTTCATTGTCTTTTTTCTTTTCATTCTCATTTTTGCGACTAGAGGTGTAAATAGACTCCCCAAAGTATGCTTTATCGTCCAAGTCTATGGTAAAACCTGCCTTATGATCCCCTCTAGGTATGCCTTCTCTAAGTCCCATGAACTCAGCAATTGCTTCGTCGTTCTCGAATGTATCTATGATAGGTGTACCTTGTTGATCCCAGTCGATGAGTTCGGGATAAATAAGGGGCATGTCATCATCGGAGTTTTTAAAGGTAGCTACTAACAAGGTGAATAAGGAATGGTTGACATGGTCACATAAGTTTTGGACTAACTCCTGCTTGGTCTTTTCCCTACGGGTAGGTAAACTTTGATGTGGGACCATAGTAAGGGCGGTATCATCAGAAGATGGTTTATCAGGTGCCCAAGATGCATGATCAAGGGTTTCCCAACAATAGGTCTCTTGCCATTCTTTTTTGGAAAAGTGCTTGTTAGGACGAGGAGTAGATGGTTTTGGTACAGGTTTCATGTTGAGGTTCGATTCTCCAAATAGGGCATCTATGTTCATGGTACTAGTAGATGAAAGGGAATCCCATTCATCATCGCTTGAGTAAGGGGATTCATTGAAAACTGGAGGGTTATCGTAAGCTGGGGGTTTGTCAAAAACTGGGGGAAGTGGTCCATGAGATGTCTCAATGCATGCGTAATCACTCACTTCTTCTTGAAACGATGATTAAGTACCAGGAAACCCAATTCTAAGCGGTTGACACCCTAGCCCTAGATATTTCGGTCGTGGGTAGACAGTAATCGGTTCTATCCTTCCATTCTGATATAGTCCCAACCCACTGTGCCCATCATAGCCTTCTTTTTGCATTATCTTAAAGCCCTTTCCATACTAGTCCTTAGCTATTTGAATAGACGGGGAGGGGTATTCATGTTCTTCTTGATACAACCAAGAATCACCTTGATCCACAATTTCTTCACTTAACTCTCCCCATTTGGTCAATGCCATTGTAGGGGGAACATCAAATGTGACCACTAACTATCTTCTATCTGCTATGGGTAGGCCATATGCCTTAGGTGGAATCAATTCACTAACACAGTATGATGCCTTTATTTTGTATTCGCCACAACCCTTGTCTTGGATCTCGAGTTTTGGAGTGGATGATGGTGGTTTGAATGAAAGGGACTTAGTGAGATGTGAGGGGTCAATGTATTGGGATAAAGTGGATGAAGAAGCTTCTTGATTAACTAGCACTTGTCATTGTGGAATTTCCTTTAGGCTTGTACAATATTGAAAAGGATCTAGACCACTATCAATGGTGATCTCTATGCCATTATAGGGGAATTTGAGACATTGGTGGTATGTTGAAGGTACAACCTTCATTGCGTGTATCCAAGGTCTACCTAACAACAAGTTGTATGGGAGGGTGAGATCCAAGACTTGGAAGCTGGTGTTCATGATTGCTGGGCCAATTCAGATAGGGAGTGTGACAACTCCTTTGGACGATCTTTCCTCATCATCGTAAGCCTTGATGACTATACTCTTTGAGGTATCTATGTAGTCTTCTGAGAATCCTAATGCCTTAACCAATTTAACGGTACACAGGTTCAAACCTGCTCCTCCGTCTACCAAGACTCGTCTGACTCTGGTTTCATGGACTAAGACTTCAAGATGTAATGGGTCATTATGATCTAACTTTTCAGTTGAGTAATCCTGTTGGGAAAAGGTGGCATGATGCGAATTGGTTAAATATCCCACCATCTCTTCGAAATGATTGACATCTAAGTCTATAGGAACAGTTGTATTCTGTAGAGCTTTTTCAAGAATGGCTCGATGCCTAGGTGATAAGGTCAACAATTCCAAGATAGATATTTGCACGGGGGTTTTACTCAATTGATCAAGAAGGTTGTACTTGAACGTGGAAGCTTGCGTAGATGGCTCAGAAGAAGGACCTGGAATAGTGATCTTAGTTCTGCGTGTGTTTACACTACATTCCAGATATTTCTTAATGGCGAAGGTATCAACATGCTCATTTGCAGCGCGAAGGCTATTTATGATCTTTCCTTTTCCATAGTCATAGTTGGTGTTTGCGTAATTAGCTGATGGATCGTTCTTAGGTCTCGAACTGGAGGCTTTTCCTTTTGTGTGGTCATGTAATGGGTCCTTGAAGACCTTATGATCACTGTTCTTAGTGTTTTTCTGCCCACCAACCTCTATGGTTCTGTTCTCAACAAATTCTTGTATTATGTTCTTGAGTTGATGACATTGTTGGAGGTTGTGCCCTTTGGTTTGATGATATTCACAATGGGCTTTGTCATCCCACCAAGAAGGTTTAAACTATCCTGGATCATACTCCCTTGGTTCCAAAGGTTTGATGAGATTGTGTTTAATCAACTCTTTGTAAATAACCTCGATTGGTTGTCCTAAAGGTGTAAATTCACGTGTAGGAAATCTCCTTTGTTTTGGTCTTTGTTGTTGTGAATTTTGGACATAGTTAGCTTGTTGATCTGGACTATCTGTCGTGTCTTGTTTGGAGTTGTACCCTCTAAGTGTGATAACTGGTCTCGTATGTATGTTTTTAGCATCAACAATGTCATCATTTGTAACATTCTTGTTCCTAGACCAGAATTGCCTTCTATCATTTGGCGCGTTTTGATTTTAGACAATGGGGTTTATGCCTGGTGCTTTCATTTCTCCTTTGTCTATGAGGCTTTTCTCAAGGATGATTCCCTTTTGTACTAAGTTTGAGAATGAAGTACAACAGTGTACCCTTAGATCACTTCGCAATTTGGGGTTGATGTTCTCTAGGACTATTGCGACCTTTTGTTTTTCGAGTATTTCAACTGGACACCTACTAGCTAGACTTTGCCACCTCTGGAAGAAAGTGGTGAAATTTTTGCCATCTTCTTGTGTCGTGTGGCACAAGGTTGCAATTTTTACCTCATTGCCTATGTTAAAGGTGAAATGTTTGATGAACTTCTCAGCTAATTCGCCCCAAGATCGTATACCATATGGTAATTTAGAGAACCATTCCAATCCTATCCCGACAAGGGTTCGTGGAAATAGTCTCATCAAGTATGTGGGGTCATACGTTATGTCCATGCACATTGTTGAGAACTCTCTAATGTGTTCTATAGGATTCTTTCTCCCATTATACTTAGGCAAAATTGGTATAATGTATCCATGGGGGAAAGGTGTCATGTAAAGTGCTTTGTCAAAGGGACATGGACATAGGTCTTGTGCTGATAGTTCATTTTCCGGACATAGACATGTTGTCCAACTGTTGTTGAAGATTTTGCATCTTGTTTTGAAGGACATCGACTTGTGTCAAGGACATGGTGTTTGTGATATTTGGATCAATGTAAGCATTTCGATACGCCATGGTCTATGACGATTTGTGATTAGGTGAGGGAATATATCCTATCAGGATATTATGATTTGGTATAGGGATATTCCCTGTCTAAATGGTTTGAGTAGGTATAGGAATGCTTCCTGTCTGAATTGTCTGATTAGGAATAGGAATGCTTCCTATCTAAATTGTCTGATTTGGAATAGGAATGCTTCCTGTCCGAATTGTCTGATTTGGAATAGGAATGCTTCCTATCTGAATTGTCTGATTTGGAATAGGAATGCTTCCTATTTGAATTGTTTGACTTGGTATAGGTATGTTTCTGCCAACTTTGGTTCTCTTACCAGTCGTGTTGGTGCTAAAGGGGTTGGAGAAAGTTGCCCCTGTAGTAAATTGTAAACCTTGTGTGATGTTAAAAGGGGTGGTGTTTACAATTGATGATGTCTGAGTTGGTATACCAGTTGGTATTGTTGCGGTAATTTGTGGAATAGAGACAGTTGATGTTGTAGTTTGAGATGGTTGAGTTGAATATGTTTGCAAGGTACATATATCAAATCCTATGGGTAGTTTGGCACCTTCTGCTAGCAATTTTGCTAGATAGCGTTGGGGATCATTTTCCAAACAATCATCCATAAAGGATACAAATTCAGGATCTTGTACTGCTGTGTCTATGTCTTCTATGAAAATATGACCATGCATGTCCCTAGTGACATGTTTTTCTAGCAAAGACTTGTGGGGTTGTTTACTGCTTGACGGTTGGTTTGCGAACGGATTGATGAATTCATTGGAGTCTGTCATTGCTTTGTGTTTCTTTCGGGACCTTGTTTCGACCATGAAAAAGTTGCCCAAAATAGATAATGCAGACTATGCCTAAAAACTAATATGACCTATGTCTATGTTTTTGGATTTTTTTGACGATAAATGACGTAGCTAGAATGGTTTCTAAAAGACGTACAATAAGATGACGTATGATAGGACTAACAATATGCAAGATGTGAGTAGACTATGACGGTAAATGATTCTAAGATGGTATAACCTATCACCTATGGGATAAATGCATGCAAAGACTCGTTTTCGACCAAGGAACCTGATTGTATGACGAGGACAGTGACAACGTGAATTTTTCAAACTAGACTAAATGAGCTGAAAAGATCCACTAGATGGGACTAAAGTGACAAGGTTCAATGATTTTGATAAATCGACACATGAATGTTTCCAATGACGAGGAAAGTTATCTAATATGTTATATGGAATTTCCTAGGGAGTATCTATATGCATGCAACTTAGGATGACTATGACTAGGATGTTTATGGTGACTAAGACGTATATGATACCTAAGGATGGTAACTAAGACGTATATGACACCTAATGATGGTAACTAAGACGTATATGACGCCTAAGGATGCAAGGTTTTTGAGCAAAATTAACTAGTTTCTAATCCAAGATTGATCCTAAGAACCTAAAGCAAATTATGACAATGATGTTCTGGACTCAACTCGCGGTTTTTTGATGCTTTTTGTTGATAGGAAAATGCGGTTCACCTAATAGTTGCGGTTCATATTTTGATAGATGCAGCTTTATGACAGTGCATACGGTGTTTCTAACAGTTGCGGTTTTTCCTCTGACAATTGCGGTTTACTACGACACATGTGGTCTGAAAACTGACAGATGCGGTTTACGAGGACACATGTAGTTTTAAAATTGATAGATGCGATTTGCATGCACACATGCGACTCAGAATATGACAGTTGCGACTCGTGATATGCAGACTGTGAAAAGTGAATTTTTGATAGCTAGATGTGGCGTTTCCCCTAATAGATGCGACTCGCTATGACACACGCGACGTTTAAATTGACAAATGCGACTATGTTTCAGACTGTTGAAATTTTTTCCTGAAAGTTGTTTGACTGACTCTTGTTTGTTTGATCAAGATTTTGGCAAATACAACAAACAACAAACACAACATTCAATGTATTTTTAGTTTTTGTGATGTAAGGACTGTTAAGACTCGAAAACATGTACAACCTAGGCTTTTAGGACAGTATTTGCTGAATTCTTACTTGGATTTCTCCAGCTACTCCCATTCAAGGCGGACGACTAGTAGCTTGACCCCACTGGCTCCCCTCCACGACACTCACTTATATGGGGTAGCCAAGCTACTGTACCCACGAAACTCCCATGGCATACATGTCACCTCAACACAAGAACCGTAAATTTGTAAGACGGCTTCACGGGTTATGCACCTACTGTGCTAGCAAATAGATAGGATTTTGGTAACTCTACAACAAAGATTTTAATAAGGGCATTCCATTCGTGGGACACTATCCAACGTCGGTGAGAGTCCATTTCTATCCATCTCGTGGAAATAGTGCGCGTGATTCTTGGGCTTTCCCCAAGAATCCACTTTTATATACCGGCTAGAAGTCGCTTGGCTTTAGCGTGCTACCGATCTGAGTCGTCTTGGGGTGAGTACTTTTTCCCACCAAGACAGGCCCAAGTTCTAGAGTCAGTAATCGTTTCTCTTACACCCAGGGTCGCATGAATGCACAAGGGGAGATGATACTTCGATTACTAAATCATGGGGTTCTAATCTAACAATGCAGACACGAAAAACACTGGTAAATTATTTAAGCCCAAACGAGATTATTTACACTACCAAACAAAAGTTCATTTTAATCCACACGACGATTATCTATCTACCAAAACAAAAGCATGCTAAAAAGACAAAGGCATTAGGTCCTGCATGGAGATTTTTCAGTAGTTCATTATTCTTCAGCTTTCATCTTGCAGAAAAATTGTCTTAAGTTTTATTTGTCTTCTATGCTTCGTCCTGCAAACATTATGTTATTCCACCTTGGCACAATTGACACAAACATTAGCGAAAATCCAAAATAATGTATAAAATGAAAACAAAAAATATGGATGTACAGAAATGAGTAAAACAATGAAAAAGTTTACCAGCCAGATGTGGCTTTTGGAGCCACAGATGCGGTTCGACTAGTGACAGGCAGATGCGGTTTATGGCATGGCAGATGCGGTTCGTAATGACAATTGCGTCGCTGTTTTTGACAGATGCGGTTCTTTGGACGGAAAACCTGCAAAAAATGAAAAACAAAAAATAGGAAAACAGAAAGATGTGCGGATTTGAAGTGTGATTCACGTCGGGTTCACCAAATGTAACTGTAGATTAAATCTGTATATGATAATAAGATCTGCAACTAAAAAGAACAATATTAATCCTAATCTAAACAATAATCTAAAATCTAACAACAAAGAATGAATATGAAAACATGATGAATAGTTAACAAACTGAATTGATCTCACCGAATATGCATTCACCCTTTCAAATTAACTCCATTGCTTTTCTCTATTTTGCCTTTTTAGTATTCTTGCCCTCAGATTTCTATATTTGAATACAAGTATATCTTTATTGAGTGTCTAAGAAAAATATCGAATAATAGTTTCTCTTCTCAAAAGTGTATGATTTCGGGAGAGGAATAATAATGATAATGATAGGCCATTTTATAGATTGTAGGTTTTCGAACGATCGGCTCAGATTGAAAGAGAGATCGACAGACGAGATTGATGAATGCCATGCAATGAGTTCTGTCAGATAGAACGTGAGTTCAACTGCAAATAGAGACTAAGTTAGAATGTGAGTTAGAACACAAGTTCAACATCTTAATCTCCAAAAATAGAAGAACTAGACTTTGTATGCAAAATTCAAAGTTAGAAGTTGAAGAATAATGCATTTGAATGCAAACATGAGTTAATTAATTAAATAAAGATATTTAATTAATAGACACACCATGCATATGAGTTGGAACTAGTTAACTGACTAGTTGTGATGGAGAGTTCTCTCACAGAGATAATCAGATGTTGAATTTGGAGATAACTGGAGAACTAAAAATAGATCTTGAGTTAGAAGGTGAGTGAATGATTAGTCAAGTAATTGATAGAAGAATGTGACATAATAATAAAAATATGAATTAAATGTTAATTTAATTCAACATTCGAAAATAAGAGATTTTAATTAAATAAAGTAATTTATTTAATTTGACTGTTTGAAAAGAATAATATAAATAATCAAATAATAAATATTTAATTATAGATAAAGGGGGTTAAATGAATAATTAAATAAAGATATTTAATTATAGTTGGAAAAGTATGATAAAGGGGGAATTAAATAATAAATTATTTAATTGATAGATAAAGGGGGAAGAATTAATTAGTCCGCAACATAATTAAATAAATATGATTTGTTTAATTAATCAGGTTGAATAAAGATTAATAATGAATTAATGAATTAATTAAAAAGGGGTATTTAATTAATAGAGGAAATATGTGTTAGAAAGGTTAATTAAATAATTGACATTATTTAATCAAGACCATGGACTATAGAAAATTATGTCAAATGTGTACTCGCAGGCCTAGACCAATTTTCGGTATCTACAGTTTGCCCCTCTTTGATACAATGTTGTTACAACGTTGTGTCAAAGAAAAATATGCCCCGATCGTGCCCCAACATGAAACCGAATGGAAGCTTATCATATATGTAATGTATTTGTACAATCGCTAGTTTGAATTGTTTCTTTCCACGACATATAAAACATCCATAAACAATTTTTTTCTCAAAGTATTCATCCCATGTATTATAGTCCTGACCAACCTCTTGTTCAATGCAATCATTTGTTGTATCTGCAAGATGCATTGTCATATCCTCTTCCACCCACTGTCATCTACGTGATTTAATAGTTTTATGTCCACGTCCATGTACATATCTTGTTCTTTTGCTAGTTGAATGCTCAAGCTCTACATTTGCTCCAATCTCCATCTAAAATAATCAATGACATGCACTAATTTATGTTAAGATTAGATAATACATTATAAATTTCAATAATACTATGAAAAAAGATGGACGTATCACAAAATTCCATCAGATCATTTTTTTCTAAGTTAAGTCAAAATTTGAGTACCTGATGTCCCGCTTCATCCGTTGTGTCCTCATTTGATATGACACGATATGTTGTCATGGCCTTGTTTTGCCCCTATAATACACAACATAGTAAATAATGTTTAGTACACCAATTATATCATTTCAATGAATATTCTATCCAACACAAAACTTCACGTTAGTCATATATTTGACATATTGATATCATGTTTTGGCCATCCTAGTTTTCAAACTTTCCCCTTGATCATAGAATCACATTTAATCACCATTCCTATGTATTTTCAACCAATAAGTTTGACCTTAGAGGCCTCATGGAAAAAAATGACTTCATCTCCTCTATTTTGTAGCATTTGTGAATTCATAAACACTTTCCTCCTTTGGTTGAGGTTGCTTTCTCTTCTTACCTCTATTGTATTTGCATATTTCATTGTCATATCTATTTCCACCCACTTTCCTCTCTGTGATTTAGTATTTCTACATTGCCCACGTCCTCTCTCCATGGCCTCCTCTGGATCCTGTAATACACAACAATGAAAATAGTCACATAACAGTTGTGCACCAAGATAATTTTTTTGAAATTATCTTGTTAATATGCTCGCTTTTCATTAAGACGCACTATGAAAAATAAAATAGGACATTGCAACATTTTTCTCTTTACAAAAATTTTACACGCGAAATCTTGACAACTAGAGCTCAAATCTTATGATTACAAGATGATTAAAAAATCACATCAAAAATACATTTGTTTACATCATTTTGCAATGCTATGCACTAAATTAGGCGCACTTTGCACCGCCTTATGCACCCCAAATAGATTACATTTAGGGCCAAAATTTGGCACTAAAGTCGACATTAACTACGTTGACTATAGCGTCGACTAATGAATCAAAAAATAAAAATTAAAAACTTCCCACGCAAAGGATGAAATGAGAGGAGAAAAACAACGTGCGAAGGAAGAGAGGAGAAAAAAGGGAAAAATGTCACACGAAGGAAGAGAGGAGGGCACTACCAGTAAGTAGATGAGAAATTTGATTTAGTTTGCGACACAATAGGTAAGGTTACAAATTGTTTTTTTCGTTCTCACAAATATTTTTGTTTGGATTAAATGGAGAGGATTGTGAAGAAAGGGTTGTGAATATTATTTTGTTTACTGGCGAATCGTTCAAGTCTCATGTGGTTGTAAAGGAGAAGGGTAAAATTATAGACATTGCATTATTTCCTCCATGTCTGAGAGTGGTGAACACATTTTTGAAACCCCAATCTCCTGGTGCGCTTATCATTCCCATCCCAAGCTTTCGGATTTCGATTCGATTTCTTAGACCTTCCTTCCATACCTTTCTTTGAAGACAACTGTCTCGCTTCCTAAAAAATTAGTTGAGTGCTTTCAAGACAAGTCGTTAAACTACATCCTCCCCATTGCAGTCAATTCTTGTGGGAATAGAGGTTGGTTAAGACAATACAAGGAGATAGGGCTTTTGAGATGAGGGTGAGAAAACTAAAATTAGGCCCAAAACTATAGATTCCCTCCCAAGGTAACAATTATTCATAGGCATTTAAATCTAGAAAGAAAGTCATTCAAGGTAAAGCTTGCTCATTAATCACCCATTTCTTTTAATTTCTTTGATTAGTGGCTTGCTTTCATATGACAAAACAAAACTTTCATACCACAAACTGGACGAAAACTTTCATACTTGACAGTGTGTACTTTGTTTGCCTCCATAGACTGGACAAAAATAATTTTCCCTAGGTCACCTCAAAATTTCAAGCAATAGAGGGAAGGGAGCAAAGGGAGCAGACTCTGGCCATAATGAGGTAATTAACTGTCAATTTTTAGATTTGTAAATGTTTCCATTGTTTCTTTCAATTTTAGTTTTTAGTTTTTTATTTCTAAATTTAAAGGAAGAATTTTAATTTAAAAATATATATATAGGGGCATGAGCTTGAAAAAGATAAAGAGGCATTGGCTTCCATATTGGGGGTAGAGGGAGTGAAAAAGTTAGATGGTGTGGACTTGATTTTTCTTTCCAGATACATAGAAAAATGATCTGGTAAAGCCCCTCAAACATTGCAAATAAATCAACCGTGTCAAAGGGAATCAATTGATTCGCCAACCAGTCCTGGATCTAGCAAAAGATCCAAGAGGAAATCAATAACAATAAACTCTAAGAATGTGAAACTGGGAGCAGAGACTTCTAATGTCCCAGCCACTCTTGGGACACAGACTTCTTCCACCATGCCATGTTTTGCATCTTGCATTGGTAGCTACGATACCAAGATAGAATACGATGTGGTTTCAGGGGAAGTCTGAATGACGGATGCTGGAAAAATGTTTGTGAATCGGTTGAAGGAATCATGCCTTCAATGGTTCAAAGACCATCTATATTTTCCATTCTCAAAGATACCCATGCACTTGCAAAGAGCAGTTATCCATGACATGGAGATTGAATTTGGTATAGGTTGTTCTGAAAAGAAGTTAAAGCTATGAATGTCTTAAAACTGCAAGAGATTTCAGTGAAACCAAACAAAGAATATAAAAAAACTCCCTCCAGAGCTAAGGCTCAAAAAAAGTGAATTGATGTAAGTGTGAAAGTATGGAAAGAGCTTGTAAAAGCATATGAGAAGTCTGATGAATGGAGGAAGTCTAGTGAGGAGAGTATGTAGGTATTTGAATTTTCTCATAAGATTATATCAAATTTATTAAACGATTTTTAATTTTTTTTTGTGCATGGTTAAATCGAATTAGTATATGTTTCAGGATAAGGCTTCCAAGGCTAGGCTTAACAAACTTCGTGCCACGCATCACAATGGCTAGAAAGGTTTACAGGACTTGATCTGTATATTTTTGTAAGTATATTTAATATGTTAAATGATATATTTTTTCATTTCCTTGGAAAAATTAAATGATTTCATATTAATTTGTTTAACTAGTCCATGTGCTATGTTTTGACAGGAGGAGAAATATGGCCGCCATCCAAAGCAATTTGAAAATGAAATTTTACAAAGCAAAAAGTGGAACGATTTTGTAATCTGGATGGAGAACGAGGTATCAATATTTGACTTTCAATAACTTAGTTGGATATTGTTGTGTTAATATGTCAATTTGCATTTCTTGTGTTGAGTTGTTTATTGATGTGTAGGATGAGTAAATAGAGCTCAAATATTATGATTACAAGATGACCATTTTTGTGCATGAATAAATAGTGGAAGGATGTAGATGAACTCAATTCATTTGAATTTATGTCTCGTGGAAGAAATTCCTCTTAAATCTCTAATATCAGGTGCCTCAGACTTCCCTGTAGCTTTTACCTTCTATCACCGCCTTTCCTCTTCACTATCAGACTCGTCTCCTTTTTCCTTATCTTCATTTTTGGCTTTGGCTTCTAATTCATCCCATGTTTTATCTTCCTTCTCTTCAAAATCTTCTTCTTCTTTTTCGTCCTCCTCTGAATCCACAAGAGATTCATCTTTTGAACCTTCCTCATCTGATTCTGATTCCTCTTCTACATCAAAGGGTTCATATCCTTGATTCGAATATTTTGAAATATCAGAATTAGAATCACTAGCTTCCATATTAAAAAATTACCAACCACCATCTTCTATAAATTTATCTGTATCATCAGTAATAGTCTTCAAAATTGGCTGCCAGTTCAATTTCATTATGCTTTCATAATACTTTATATCCATGGAGTTTAGCCATTCCTTGATGTCATCAAGCAAAGATTGAGGAATGGCGTCAATGCAAAGTACATCCCACTTGAAGTATTTGAAAAAAATAGCCATATCAAATGCCTTTTGCCCAAGTCCTAATCTCTCAAGGTTAACAATCTCAATCTCACTAATAGTGATTACTAAGAAAGGTAATTCCACCAACTCTACCAAACAATTCATTGTAGGAACAATAAAAGTAGAGGCTTCGAAAGGAACTCCATGAAAACCAAGCTCTCTAAATGGTATATCAAAATCTAGTTCAAAATATTTTAGATGAGGCTACTCCCATAGCTCTATTACTCACTTGACAAATCCTTGAAACTCTACATTGATTTTATTTTTCATGTCCCTCTCTTGTTGTTCTTCCTCAATTTCATCAGGATCATACATTGAAATTCTTGCCCCTCCTAAAGTTTGGACCACATCCATTACCTCCACGTAAAACTGGACATCTTTGGTCTTCTTGGTTCCCATAATGATATGGTTATGCAAATGAAAAAGAAGCAAAGTAATCATCTCCTTCTCCGCTGGCTAGAAGAATGCATGCTTAATGTTTTGATACATGATATCAACTCTCTCTTCTACTCTCATGGTTGAATACTGAAATCCATTATGGTGGGCCTCCAGAGTTCTAGTCATCTTTCTTCCTCTTCCACCAAATGTTGGCCTGATCCACAAGTCTGCCAGCCTAATTGACTTTGTTTTTGAAAGCTGAAACCAATGTAGCTCTCTTTGCCTTTTTAGAGTCTTTCATTACTATAGATCGTTTGTGGGATTTAATCATTTGTACCACATGGTTGATGTGCTTTGAATCCTTGGATCTAAAGGAAATTGAAGCATATAAAGAATAGTTCTTCAGGACATTTTGTACTTTGATTATACTAATTTTAAGTGACTTTTGCAAAATAGTCCTTGTACCCTGACTATTATTGATTTTGCTGAGTTAAATAATCAAGAAAAGAAGTTTATGGGTGGCATATAGATAGTTTTCATTTGGGTTTTTATTGTAACTTCTGCGTGATTATCGGTACTCAATATAGTCAACAATTATATTGTGTACTATTTTGTAGGATACAAATTGTCTTGGTTGTCTTTTCAGTTTCCTTGTTTCATTTTTTTTTCTTGGAATTGCTTTTGTTTGGATCTCACAATAATATAGAGGCATTTTTTTAATAATGGTAGTGATAGTTTATTACAACCAACCATTTCAATTAATGTTACATTTTGCACAGTAGCCTATATTATATGATAGACGTGTCATTCAAGAATACTTATAGCCATAGGATCTAGCAGACATATTATAGTCTATGTTTATGTATTATATCTTTATCATATTGATATTAGTAAGAAGTATTTAGCACTTTCAATTTACATATTTCTGAACTAGTCTAAGTTTGTCTCCAAATTGACTAATGTAGGTTTCATTGGTGTTTCATATTTAGTTCATAAATATAAATATAAATATAATATGTGCAGGATCAACTCTAAAGTCAATCATTTTGTATTTTCATTTTGATTGTTTGACAAGCTCCTCTTTGATATAGTTTATGTTAAGTATTAATTAAGGTTATGATAGAAGTATCAAATTCCTCTCAATTACCAATTGGAAATAGAAACCAAGAATGGTTAGACTCAGAAATAGAACATTTTCATTTCCATCCATTATCTTATCTAGGTCAGATCAGAGCTAATAACCTATCCTCAATAAATTTGGGTGTTTCCATTGGCAAGCCCACTCAATTCAACCATTTATCACTAGAGTATGCATGAACAATTAATTGCAAAACATATTAGAGTGTACTTCATGGTTTGTGACAATCCTAGTACCAATTCATGCAATACTACATTATCCCATCTCTATGACAGTCGCTAATGAGCTCAAACCAACATATCCCTTTAGGATAACCACACTCATAGTGACTTGATGATCAACCTTTGATCCTTCTGACTATCCATTTACTGCCCTTAATTAAGCAAGTTTATGGATGTCATAATGTTACATCCTTTATTTTTGATGTATGTGATGACAAAAAAATTGTGTTGTTGCTGCTAGTTCTATAAGTTTAAATATCAAGATCTAGGTGTGATGATTGTCCTTTTGTATAGTTATGTTAGATCATGTGGCTTTTATGATGTCTCAATAACCTTATGACAATTCTTTTTGGGTTTATGACTATCCTTAGGTAAGATAATAATTACTCGTTTGTTTGACTGTAATTAATTTGTCATGCAATTATTCTTTCTTGGTATATATAGAAATTTTCCATGATAGGTTATTGAAGCTTTTGTTGTTGATATATGACTGAGATAAAGAAATTAACATTCTTGGAATTGAATTACTTTGAAGAACCTATCAAATTGTATCATCCAAATATATGTTATGCTTTGTCTTTAACTTGAGGTCACAATCCATCATTCAAGTTGTTGTATTTAATGGTATGGTCTTCCTAGCTCTGATCACTAGCTTCCATATTCAAAAATTCCCAACCACCATCTTCAATAAATTTATCTGGATCATAAGTAATAGTCTTCAAAATTGGCCGCTAGTTCAAGTTCATTCTTCTTTCATAATACTTTATATCCATGAAGTTCAACCATTCCTTGATGCCATGAAATGAAGATTGAGGAATGACATCAATGCGAAGTACATATTGCTTGAAGTCTTTGAAAATAATAGCCATATCAAATGCCTTTTTCCCAAGTCCTACTCTCTCAAGGTTAACAATCTCAATCTCACTAATAATGATTACTAAGAAAGTTAATTCCACCAACTCTACCAAACAGTTTACCGTAGGAATAATAAAAGCAGACGCTTTGAAAGGAACTCCATGAAAAGCAAGCTCTCTAAATGCTATATCAAACTCTAGTTCAAAATATTTTAGATTAGGCTGCTCCCATAGCTCTATTACTCACTTGACAAATCCTTGAAACTCTACATTGATTTTATTTTTCTTGTCCCTCTCTTGTTGTTCTTCCTGAATTTCATCAGGATCATACATTGACCTTCTTGCCCCTCCTAAAGTTTGGACCACATCCATTACCTCCACATAAAACTGGACATCCTTGGTCTTCTTGGTTCACACCATGATATGGTTATGCAAATGAAAATGAAGCAAAGTAATCATATCCTTATCTGTTGGCTAGAAGAATGCATACTTAATATTTTGATACATGATATCAGCTCTCTCTTCTAATCCCATAGTTGAATACCAAAATCCATTATGGCGGGCCTCCAGAGTTCCAGTCATCTTTCTTCCTCTTCCACCAAATGTTGGTATATTTTACTAACATTTATTAGAATTGTTGCATGTTTTACATCATTGGAATGGCATATTAGCTGTAACTTTTTTGAAATTTGATTATGGTATGTGAACTTTGATATGATGTAATATTATTATTGTTTCATTTCATATGTTGTAATATTAGACATATAATAGAAAAATAAATTATTGCATGAAACCAATATTAAATTTTCATTTTAAATGTCTTTTTTTTGCAAAACACGGATCTTCCAGAACATCAAGATGGTCCTCATCATGATATAGATCCAATATTTTTTGGTTATGGTACATATCACATGGAAGAGAATAATGATGATGTAGATACAGAAGACACTAAGGTCAATGACAATGATGATGTAGACGATGATGATCATGATGATCATGATCACGATGGTGATGATGATGATGAGGTAGTTGCTAGTAGTAGCCAATGACATTCATGATCATATAGACTCCATCATGGATCATTGTTGATATATCATTTTGATGCCTCTTTTCATGGTTACTATATTCATATGTATCATTTCCACGGCCTGATGTACCATATTATTGAGTTGTATCATTTTGACTTATGTCATTTTGACTTATATCATTTGGACATGTATCATCTTGACTTGTATATATCATTTTGAGTTACATAATTTATCATTTTTACTTATATCATTTGTACATGTATCATTTTGACTTATGTCGACTGTTGGACATGTATCATTTTGACATGTTATTGATCTACTGGAATATTTGACTTTCACTTGTTTTAGTTATATATGATGATGATCTTATCAGTATTGACTTGTCAATTTATATATATTGAAAGTGGTCGATGATTTTTGGATGGAAATTTATTACGTATGATGATTTTAATTTACTACTCAGGACATGGATGTTATCAAATTCAATTAAATTATAGATATTTCACTCACTTGTTTTAATTATAGATGATGATCATGTTATAATAATTATCTTGTTATTTAATCATATGAGTTAAATAATTAAATTACTTACTCTATAATCATATGAGTTATTTAAGAGGCATGATATATTTAACTAATTAAATTGAAATAAAACATATTAAATTAATAAATGGAAGCAAAACAAGAAGCATTTTTAGAAGAAAAAAAGGAAGCAACAATGGAATCCAAACTAGAAGCAAACCAAAAGCAATCTTGGAAGCAAAACTTGGTGTTATCTAGGAAGCAAAAACAAAAGCAATTCAGGTAGAAATCAAAGAAGTAATAATGGAAGCAATTTTAGAAGCAAAACAATATGCAATAATAGAAGTCATATTAGAAGCAACAAAAGACTCAAAATGTAACACCCCTCTGTTTTGCTTTATGGACTGGACAGTGTGTCCTTGTTTTGCTTTGATTTGTGTTTCTGGATATTCATATACTATATTTTGTGTGTATTATTTGATTGTTATTTATAGAGCGACGAACTATTTTGATGTGATGTGGTTTATTTGATGTTTTATTTTACATGCTTTAATTGGTGTAATGATTTTAGTTGATATAACATGTTAGTGCATATGAGATTATTGAGTATTGTGGAAATGTCAGTTATAATGAGTGTATTGGTGAAGGGGATGGGTTTGCATCACTCGCTTGCGAGCGCCCTGCAATTCCATGATTTCCTCTTCACAGTGTGTATTTTATGCTGCTTATATATATATGATGTTGGTTATTATGTTTTCAGGTTTGTAGGTACATGACATCGACTCCACCTAGTTTCATAGGTTTGAGCGTGTCGATCCAACGGTTAAGTTGAATGGGAGATAGTAGCTAGGTAACTTGTGTCAAGTCTACACCCTAGCCATAGTGTGTCGTCAGTCATGTGTGTCGAGTCATTGATTGCCATGTTCTGAAGGGATTCTTGATTTGGAAACAAATATTTAGAATTATTGCATTGATTAATATTGTTATTTATTTAATTTAAATTGATATTGTGAATAGAAGTTTATATTTAAATTAATTAATTAAATTTAATCCATGGGGTTGAAACTAGTTATTAAATAATTAATTAAATGTGATGTTGAAAAAATTAAAGGAAATAAAAGAATTTAATTCATTTTGGAATTAAATTTTATTTGGTGGTAATTACTTTCAATTTTGAATTAATTTATTATTTAGAATTATTAAATTAAATTAATATTAGATTTGGTTGTTGAAGATAATTCAATTATGTCAGCATGTGAGAGTTAAATTTAATAAAGGATTTGTTGAAAGATGATTCACAGAGAGAATTTTGGGGAGAGGAAAGCTTCTTCATGGGTGTGAGGATATTTTTTTGAGAGGAAGATATTTTTGGAAAGTACACAGAGGTTTTGGTTTTGAGAATTCTTGGCTGTAGAATGGTATTGGAGTTGTTTTGGAAATTTTTGTTGTGATTGTTGGTTACTTCTTTGGTTGGAATCAATGGAATTGCTGGTTGGAAGCTATGGAAGCTTTGGAGGAGGCTCAACATCAAATTCTTTATTTACCTGAAGCTTCTTGACTCAGGTTTTCTTTTGTGATATTTAATTGTTTATTATTTACATTTAAAATTGTAGTGATTAAAGAATGGTTTGTTAAATATTTTTAGGAAAAAAAATTGTTATTAGAAAAAAGATTTTTTAAAAAAAATTTAAAAGCTTTTGTTGTTCCTGTGAAGTTTTCTTTTAGGAAAATTATGAAATTTCTGTTAGGATTTAATTTATTTGAGGAAACTGTTAGTTTCGTTATTAAATCAAACTTAGAGGTAAAACAACACTTAGATTTGTTTTAGAAAATTTAAATCACTGTAGAAAAATGAATTTATCTTTAAAACCTCTGTAGAAATTGTGGTGGAAAAACTCAGAGGATTTGCTTGTTGAAAGCTTCTGGGAAGGAAACTAGTTTTTCCTGTAGTTATCTTGTTCCTTTCCTTATGTAGGAATTTGTGAAAATTGGTGGAAACTTTTAATTTTGTATCCTCTGTAAATTTTGGATTGTTCTTGAAATTCTATTTTTATTATACATATTATATATTCATACATATGTATATATATTTTGTTATTTTTATATATACATATGTACAAATATATAATATGTATATTTATATTTTTCTGGAAATATTAATTAAATATGTTAAATTGAAAAATCATTGTACAATGAAACCCATCTTTTTTCATTAGGAGGCGAGTTTCTGTTCGTTGTCTTTAGCGAATTTTCGTTCGCTGTTTTTAGTGAACTTTTGGTTGCTGTTTATGCGAATTTTAATTCACAGTGTATATTGGTTATGGGTTTGGGGGTTGGGGAGGATCTACCTCCCCACAACCGCCCCTATATGGGAGTGGTTGTGTGGAGGGAGACCCCTTCCACACCTCCCCTTACACACCTTCTTGGGAGCATGGGGAGCGACGAAAGTATAGCTACACCCCCTCTCCCTTTCCTCATAAGTCGAAACCCATCAATTTTTGGAGGGTACGGACTGTGACTTGGGTGGAATTTATTAAGCCTCGTTCATCCTTCTTTGTTGGATTTCGGTGATTTAAATCAAATATTTATATATATAAATATATGTGTTGTATATTTAGTGTATATCAATTATATATTTAATAAAAATATACATTGTAAATGTATATATGTCATTATATGATTTAAAATATAATTATCTTATGTATTTATATTTTAAATATATAATTTTATATTTAAAATGGTTTTATTTCAAAAGAGATTATTTGTGAATTTTTAAATGAGCATTTAAATTATATATAATGTATATATATTTTAATGCGTGCATGTTTAAGTGGTTGTGTTTATTATAATCGAGGAATTGTAGGAATTAGATGTGTTAGTTGGGAAACTGGAAGAGTTATCTTGCATGGGTTTATGTTGCTTTTAAAAGTAGTCAAAAGTTTTGTTTTGATAGAATTGGAATTTTCTCTTCTTTGTAATAGTAAAGGCAATTAATCTATTTTATTTAATTATTAGGTTAAGGCAATTGGTTATTTACTGTAAAAAGTATTAGAAAGGGAAATAGATTTAATATATCCAAAAATAGCTTATTTCCTTGTCATTGCTTGTTGTTATTATTTTTCTTATGTTCATGATTGGGGATAAAGGGTTATTTGAGTTTTTAATTTGTAAGTCTTCCATAGGTTGAGGGTTGTCACTTTGTTGGTCAACTATTTGCATTTCCCTTGGGTAGTACGTTATGTGATTGGTTTCCTCCAGGTGTTTGGAGTGAGTTTCTTTATCTGTTGCCTCCTAGTGTTGGAGAGATTGCGTTGTCTAGTTTGTAAGCACTAGAGTTACCCTTGGAGTATAGTTTTGTATAGTGTGTTGTCAATTAAAAGAGTGGATTTTGTTAGGCGTTGGAGCCCAAAGAGGTAAACTAGGTAACCTTCAGAAGTGGTTTAATCAAGTGATAACTAAATTAATGTACTTAGATGATTAGGATGCATTTCACACTAATCAAGATAATTTAGCCTCACTCATAGACACAAGGGCTCGATTAGACTTGGGATGAGTGGGAAGGCCTGGAATGGCAAGGTCAACTATCTTGTCCTTACGAGAGGTAGTCGATTCCACATGAGTAAGCATGGGGTCCGGGATTCGGTAGAGGTAACCAGGATTATCGGAGCCTATGAAGAATGCCCAAAGAAGATCTCATGAAAAACTGTGCGATGACACTTTGTCTAGGACAACATTGGGTTTTGTTTTATGTGTATGGATTCCTTATCATACTTGATCAATTATATGTTTGGAAGCAATGTAATCATGTTTGTGTTAGACTTATATTGTACATGTGTTTAGATGAGTCAATATGTGTCAGTATGAGTCTTCCTATGGTTAGAGGTTGTAGACCTTGTCCATGTTATGTTGTTACTATCTCCTAGCATGGGGGGTGGGCCTTTGGGTACCACTTAGTTGGGTGGAACATGCACCATACACCGTTGGGTCCCCCTTTATCTTCAGTATTTGGTGGCGAGACATCCAGTTGGACATCTCGTGGTTCTTGTTTTAATTCAAGCATTATATTATTTCATTTTGTAATAAGTTATTTTACCCCTCTTATATTTACGAGGTGAAATTATGTAATTGAAACACATTTGTACTATTGCCTCATTCTAGGAATAAGAGATGTAACCAGTTGTTTAAGTTAATGAATTTATAACATGGATGTTTATCTCATTATTCAATGTTGTAATTGTATGTTGTATAAATTCTTTTTACATAAGGTAATTAAATGTAATGGTTTTAATGATGTATGTTTTATGGGTTTAAGCAATCTTGGGTACATAGCCTTAGGGGATGTTGTCAATTGTAAGATGAACATGTATGTTTAATTTAGTTTAATAAAAAAAAATTAGTACGCATTTATAGTGAATTGAAACTTCCTCTAGGGTTGCGTGGCGGGGAATTACACAAAAATGGAAACAAAACTAGATGCAACAAGCGACGTTATATCAGAAGAAAAATTGGAAGCAAAATTGGAAGAAAAAATTGAAGCAAAAATAGAAGCAAAATTGGAAGTCAAACTGAAAGCAAACCTAGAAGCAAAACCAGAAGCAAAAATGGAAGCAAAAAATGAAGCCAAACCAGAAGCAAACCTGGAAGAAAAACTGGAAGCAAACTTGGAAGAAAACTTGGAAGCAACATTGGAAGCAAACCTGGAAGCAACACTGGAAGCAAAACTGGAAGCAAATCGGGAAGCAACACGAGAAGCAAAACTAGAAGCAAACTTGAAAACAACACTGGAAGAAAACCTAGAAGCAACACAAGAAGAAAAACCAGAAGCAAAATCAGAACCCAAACTGTAAGCAAAAATGGAAGAAAAATGGGAAGCCAAACCGAAATTAAACCTGGAAGCAAAATCATAAGTAAAATCGGAAGCAAACTTGGAAGCAACACTGGAAGCAAAACTGGAAGTAAACCTGAAAGCAACACACAAAGAAAAACTGGAAGCAAACCTGGAAGCAACACTGGTAGTAAAACTGGAAGCAACATAAGAAGCAAAACTAGAAGCAAAATCGGAAGCCAAATCAGAATCTTCAAAATCTGACGCTAAATCTGGCACAAAAGTAAAATACCATTTGGCGTTGAGTTTTGCGCCAATAGAAGAGCCCAATTCATGAGCTCAAAATGCACTAAAACTGACACTATTTTAGGCACTAATTGTCTGTTTTGCTATAATGTTTGGAGAGTTGGGTTCTCTATAAATATTTTCCAACTCTCTTGAATCATATTTATCTTCTATCATTGTCTTTGTCTCTTGAAGAATTACCTTGAGAATTATCCTGTGATTGCCTTAGGGTGATCCCACAAAGCTGGTTTACAATTTCTGAGAGGAACCAATTCTTGTTGAAATCACATATTTTTAGAAAATATAATGATTTAAGCCTTTAAAAGTTCCATTTTAAGGATTCCAATTGAAGAGGCTTTGATCAAACCACCTTAGATTAAACCCCCTTGGATATAACCTCTCTAGTTTTAAACCATACCTATAAATGAGTTTCCTTTACACCTATCAAAATGCTGATAAAAAATCACTTTTGATTTACCTTTTGGGGGATCAAATGAATTCATTTAAAATTTATTTCAAATGATTATGGTAGTCCTCAAAATGAGCTATCCCATGAATATAATTTTAATATTTTTTAGTTTTATTATGTATGTGTTTTTTTAGTTTTATTAAACATAGGTTTTTCACTGAAAATCAAGCTCTTTGTTTTTCACATGTGGAAAAATAGAAAATTATCAAAATAATTTTTTTAAAAATATGTTCGTGCTGGGTATTGATGTCTTTGATCCATTAAAAAAAATAAAATTGAATTTTGATAGATACAGAAAAAGTTATGTTGTATACAGTCCGTCTATGTCTGAATTGCAATTGGTTTGACTTCGAAACTCTATTAAGGAAAAAATATTGAATAAAAAATTATGAGACCAAATGAAAGTGCTAGATATCACAGTTACAGATCTAAATTTGAAAAAATTAGAATTTTATCCTTCATACAAAAAAAGTTATGTTGTATACGGTGAGCGTCACTTTTTTAAAATATTGTTTTCTAAAAAAATTCAATTTTCGTGGGAGATGGAAAAAGAAGTGCAATCTTATTCCAAAATTTTTGAAAAAAATATTTTTAGAATCTACAGACAAAATGTGATGAGACTCTAGTTTCCATCATCTTCAAATTCCTCACGGTTTAGCCGCTATAGGTGCCCAAATGTGAAGATTTAGTTAAAAATAATAATTTCATTGTCCAGTTTGGCCAAAAATTGTAAACCACTATTGTGGGATCACCCCTTATTCATCATTTATGTATCATCTTGAGCATTATTTTATGTTCAATCTTCACATTTTTGAGTGAACATAATTTGTAGCAAGTATTCACATTTATGAGTGAACATAATTTGCAGCCAGTATTCACATTTATGTGAATTCATTATTACCATTGAGAAAGAGGTGTATCATACCAAAGGATTATGTCTTTTGCTAGTTATTACATCTGACTTTTACCAGATTATTTATATATGATTTTCGAGTGAGAGAAGAGAGGACTTTGTGAGGAAGAGTTGTCTAATTCTGAGAGAAGAATTCTTTCAACAAGAAAGGGAGTGAGAATTGATTTGGGAAGTTGGGTTAAGCTGAGCAACCAAAGGAGAAGGATGCCTTGTTTTTCAGTATTTGGGAAAAAGTGATAACAGGTATGGAGTTTCTTCTTCTTGTCATTTTAAAAGGGTTTACTATATTTTCTATGCTGCATTAAATGTCTTTTTTGTTTGAGCTATAGAAGTATTTTATATTTCTTTTGGAAAAGGGAATTGAAGCCTTTAGGCTTCTTTTATAATGTGTTTTCAAGTACTCCATGATAAGAGAGTTTGCTTGACACAAGCAATTGATTATACTAGATATGTTGAAGAGCTTGCTTGACATAGGTATTTAATTATGCGACATGTAGTACAACATAGGTGTTTAATTATACTAGATATGTTTGAACATGGGATGCAATGTGTTTATATTTACTCCATAGTAGGATATGAGTGTGTTTCTCAGTTAAGTATATACTAGGCTTGATTGAATGCAACTGACCGAAGAACCAAGATTTGAAAGGATGGATTCCTAAACCTTGTTACTACTATTTGTTCTAAAGCTCATTGGAGCTATGTTTGTAAAAGTATACATTCTTGTTATGTGTACTTGTGAAGTTATTGTAATAAAGTGAAATCTTTATTGTAATATGATATGACACCTTGTTTGTATATTTTTAAATAAAGAAAGAAATAAATTATTGCAATGACTTGTTG